>JALIZH010000184.1:0-25338 GCA_030522465.1 Rhipicephalus appendiculatus
CTTTGATTTTAAAGTTTTCATCGCTGAGCATCAGCGAGCCAGCCTCACCGCAATCGGCATTATCTCGAAGACTCAGGACATTACCTTTGACTTTGCGAACCCTGCGTTATGGATGCAGCCTATATCACAAAAAAAAAATGTTGCAGTAGCTTAGCTCGGCTATGCCAGGATATACGCAGCGTTAGCAAAAGTTCAGCTGATTATTGTTAGCTTTCCTGATTGTCTAGATTGTCTAGGATTAGCTTGATTATCATGCTTACTGCTGCTCCAATGACGCACACACGGTATACGTATTATGTGGCACATGTATATTTATTTTTGCTCAACGTCAGGTTGCTTCTCTATTGCCGCAAAGATGGCTCAGTGATCAGTGAAGTAACCCGCTGCCGTCTCTATGGCCCCAACACAGTATTTGGAATTGTCTGTCTGTCTCTGATAGACAAGATCAATGGTGCTTCCCCATTGGGTCGTCTGTGCAGTTGGAAGACTGGCTAAGTCGAGGTTAAACGTGTCCTTCAAAGGAACAAAAACAGAGTCTGGAGCACGATTGAAGACACCAGCCACCACACACAGTTCACATGCAGCACGACTAGGTATAGACGTAGCCACTACGTGTATAGTGTCTTTAACCGAATTGTTCGGTGACATACCTACGCTCAATCGCTAGTTGCCAGGCAACTACTTCGGGATCCGATGAGTCAAGCTTCTCCGCTCTTCCGCGCCGTTGAGCAGCATTTGCGCTCTCCTCCATGGAGAGCGCAAATGCTGCTGGCAAACGCCAGTCAGGTGCGCAGCGGCTCCAGCGCAGTGTCAGACGGCGACTGCACAGCGAAGGCGAATAGCGAAATGCTGCGCGCGCGCCGGCGCCAGTGCGTCTACCACGGCTACGACGTCACCCCTCTGGAATGCGCAGACCGGCGGCGGCGGCGGAGTGCGCGGGAGGTGCCGGCTCCGATGCGCCAGCTGTGTGACATCACTGATCCTCGCGCATGCGCAGCAAGGCTCTTGATGAGCCGCGCGAAACGGGCTTGGCTAGGCCAGTGTAGCTAACGTTACAAAATTACCGTCGGGGTCCTTAGACGACAATTTGCTCATCGTTGCTGTAACATGCACCACGAGCAAATCGCAGATCTGACGTCGCGAGTTACTCTCTTCCCGTGATGTCACACTGCCATGACACGTCACTGAGAATCCACCCTCTCGATATCGAAACCGAAAGTCTTTTTAAGGTAGTGATATTAAAAACATATTCGTTGCATTTCAAGGCCCTATGACACTCTTTTTAGGGTTCTCGACACCAGTGTTTTTATTTAGAACAGCAATCAGAAAATTAAATTCGCCTCGGTACATCACAACCAATAATTGCGCTCTTTCGATTACAATTGTTTTAAACGTGAAATATATTTTAGGCTCCTGTAAAACTTAGCCCAGTTTCTATTTCTGGATTTAGCTCGTTTAGAAAAAAATTCACAGATGTGTTTGCTGTTTCAATAAATTCTGAGTTGATAGTTTGGACCGTCTACGTGTTCTTTTCTCATGTGTTATCGTTCTTTTTTCGCACCACCGCTCCAATATGAGTTACCAGCTATGTCACGAAAAGCAGCAAGTGGTCTCAAATACCCAAATGAACCACGCACTCATCAAGCTGGGAATGTAGTGCTTACCCGTTTCTTCGTTAAACTTAAAAGAAGTGCACAGAATTCGTTCACTCGTCTGCGAGAAATAGCCTCGCAGTGTCTGCCGCCTAGTTTCAAGCTGTACAGTGAAATAAAAAGTGGAAATTACGGTTTCCTTGAGTACAGCGCAAAAATCATTACTGCGCCACTGGTTCAAGCTTTGTATAGGCTAATTTTCAGCAAATGCAATGGAAATCATCAAGAGAGTTTCGTAGCAAATATTGTAGCAAGGAAAGTGATTTGTAGCATATGTTCAGTTTTAATAGGGGGGCGAAAGAAAAAGCAGAGGGGGTGGGAGAACACAACCTTCCTTTGACTTTCTGTTTTTATTGCGCTCTCTGTTGAAATTTAAAGCACGCTCTTCCAACAAACCATATTCCCGACTTTCTGGATTTGCAGCACCTGTCTTCAACCATTTCTACAGCTTGACATGTACCGAATCTGGCATCTCGTGACGCGACTATATGACGAACATAAGTGGTAGGTGCATGGGAACATGAAAATAATGACATGCATGTCATGTATGGCATGACTCCATGCCACGCTCAAGGTCCGCTCGCGGCCTGTTCGCTAGCTTAATATAGACCAAAATTGATATGGCGTGACGTGGCTGCATGAAGAACACAAATGACAGGTCCTAAAATGCAAATCATGACATGCATGACATGTACGGCATGATTTACGTGCCAATGTCGTGGTGTGCTTCCGGCCATTTTTTTAAATGGATATACACCAAAATTGGTATGGCATGATATGGGTGCGTGAGCAATATAAATGACGTCATGTATGGAATATAATAGAATATATGTTTCATTAGCATGATATGTACCAGGTTGTACATGCATGATGCCTGACAAACCCGCGATATACAAGTCTTTCAAGGAATGTGTGCAAAATCCTCAAAAATCAGCGACATGCGATATTTCTTCGATGCCTTAACAATCACTTCTTCTGTAGAAGTAGATATGTTAAGATGCTCGAAGACATCATTTGGGACAGTTATTAAGAATCTTCATTGACTTTTTAATTAATGGAGTTAGGTGCTTATGTCAAATAGGAGAATTGAAGTTTTTTACGCGATGAACCCATTGCAGCTTTGAGATATAAAAGGAGCGGCCTCTAGTAATCTTTCTGGCTTAATGAAATTAAACCAATTTTAACGGCGAAACCAAAACCGAAGACCCAACGAGCGCAACACGCAGACGACTAGAACGTCGTCACTGTTCAACACAACGATTACGGAGGTGCAGTTCTTCCGCGTTCGTTAACGTATGTACGTCATACGTGCTTTAATTGCAAGCGCAGCCCGCACACCCACACAAAGAAGTCGGTTGACGGTTAATATAACGACGCTCACTCATACTGGACGCGTCTGATGAACAAGGCAGTTGCACTCTTCCGCGTTTCGGTTTCGCCGCTGAATTCGGGTGAAATTATTACATCGCAGTTATTAGTAGAAGTCAATTTTTTGAAATCCCAAAGCTTGAATGGGTTCTTCGCATGAAGGACTTCAATTCTCCCTTTTGACATAACCGCCAAAATCTTGTAGTTAAAGAGTTGATTGATTCGTATTTCTCAACTACTGTGCCAAATGGTCTCTTAGCCGTCGGAAGATGCCTGTGGTTACAGAAGATTTATGAAGGTCTGGAACCAACATCGAATTTCCCTGGTTTTTTAAAATTTTGGACACATTTTCTGAAGCGCCCAGTATAGTGAACTAAATGTCCTGACATGACTTCGTTTTCTTTAAAGACAAACAAGGCTATGTATAGAGCTTCTAGCTGGCTGTTTCGCATTAAATCCGGCATTCCCAAAGAGTGTAATATCTGCCGAATATTTCATGGGATAATTTTCAGTTTATTCTGTCACATGTTATTCTGCAAAAAAAGCTAATTATGAGATTCCTGCTTTAAGCCCGCCCTGCCCTGCCTCATCACATATCCTGCCGGGCTGAAGTTTCTTTTACTGCTTGGACTAGCCGCGGGGGTGCGCACACTCTGCCTTGCGAATTCCGGAGACGCTGGTACTCGTTCTGGGGCTTTCACCACCTGGAGCAAATATCGGATGTCTTTACGTAGCTCTGCAGAACGAATATAGCTGTCCAGCTCATCCCTTCATTTCACTCGTTGACGAACGTCGAGCCACTCTTCAATTTTGTCTATAAAGCTCCTGTTTCTGAACTTTCGTTGAAGGTTTCAGCAGTGTATGTTATGCATTGTTTGCGCCATGCTCTTTTTTCATATTTTATTGGTGCGTGATTTCGTAACGACGTTGTACCGGTAGGAGATGGTACAACGCCGTACCGGTAGAAGGTGGTACAATACAATATACTGAGAAGAAAAACAGATGAAAATGGTTGTAGCGTTCGAGTATGCTTAGGCAAACGCATAAGTGACCGTGTTGCATTGCACTTTGTAACTGAGCTGCAAAAGTAATCCCAACTGTCGGAGCTTATCAGAAAAGTAATTAAGTACTGGAATGCGTATGCACATCAATAGGTGTTTGCCCTTGTATGTCGCAGATGTTCCAAGCCTGTGCCGTCAGAGTGGCCTCAACGCCACTGGCGCACCTGTTTTTTAGCATTCTGAATTGATGTGTCATTTTTCTGGCTAACTTTCCGTCATTCGGGTCGAGGTACTAGACATCTAACTCCCAAATACCGGATGCGGTTTGCCGCGAGCGAATTCAAGCACACCAGGACGTGATCAGAGCTGTGCGAATATCTGTAGCAGATAAACATAAAAAAAAATGTTAGAAATGTTCCTACCGCTAGATTTGAACTATGGGCATCCTGTTATGAAGCCCGATTCCTTAATCATTGTCGCATGTGCACGCCTCTACAGGCGCAATAGAATCCCTTGAAAAATGTCTGCGGAAAGCAAACGCGTTCAGAAGCTCTGCGCCTCTTCGATAGCGCTTATGGTTTCCTGAATGATACCTGTGTGATATGGACACTCTTGAAAAGCAGTCCGTACGCTGGCCTGCTAAACTCTACAATGGAGCTGCGCAGCTACATGGACGTTTTGGAATGCCATTCAGTGGTTCAGTCGTTTACTTAGAATAGAAAATTGAGCGAGTTGGTATTGATTCATGGTTAGGACTGTGCAGCACTCACGAAAAAGACGAGGAACAGAAGAAGTGCACGAGAAATGCGCTGACTCACAACTGAATTTTTATTCCGAAAAACACGAAAAAAGTAAACAAAAAGGTATCATCGAGTCACATGATTTGCGCTCCAAACGAAAAACAAAAAAAGAACATCCCTGGCTGCCACCCCGTAACATAGCATGCGCACTACGAGTTTTTTGTCGCGTTGCCGCACGTGCTGACCAAAAACTCGTATTCCCTATCCCAAAGCTTTATCGATGGCTGGCTAACGCATCTTTCATAGCTTCTTCTAATGTGGAAGGCCTCTGTAATTTCTCGGGCAAGCTGCTTTTTATGCCTGAACAGAACCTAGGTATCAGTAAAGTGTGGGGTACACCCGCCTGTCACATGGCCTAAAAAAATGTCGCTAAGCGCTACGGGGTGGACGTCGTCTTTTCCTCCCCAAACAAGCTGTCCGGCATGTGCGCCCCAGTGAACAAGTGCACACAGCCTAGTGGGTCGAAAGACCTCACACATGTCCAAGTTTGTTGATTGCGACGTAGGAATCGAGTATCAGATACCATTGTCGTGTGGCAGTTCTTACATTGGACAGAGTGGAAGGTGCCTGAATGTTCGTTTGGGTGAACACAAGCGTTCATTAACACAAGATACGCATTCCCATTTAGCAGACCATTGTCGGGAGTGCAGGTGTACCCCACACTTTACTGATACCAAGGTTCTGTCCAGGCATAAAAAGCAGCTTGCCCGAGAAATTATAGAGGCCTTCCACATTAGAAGAAGCTATGAAAGATGCGTTAACCAGCCATCGATAAAGCTTTGGGATAGGGAATACGAGTTCTTGGTCAGCACGTGCAGCAACTCGACAAAAAACTCGTAGTGCGCATGCTATGTTGCGGGGTGG
Source organism: Rhipicephalus appendiculatus (assembly GCA_030522465.1). Classification (NCBI taxonomy): domain Eukaryota; kingdom Metazoa; phylum Arthropoda; class Arachnida; order Ixodida; family Ixodidae; genus Rhipicephalus; species Rhipicephalus appendiculatus. The sequence continues at coordinate 5,686 of JALIZH010000184.1, forward strand.
CAGCCAGGGATGTTCTTTTTGTTTTTCGTTTGGAGCGCAAATCATGTGACTCGATGATACCTTTTTGTTTACTTTTTTCGTGTTTTTCGGAATAAAAATTCATTTGTGAGTCATCGCATGTCTCGTGCACTTCTGTCCCTCGTCTTTTTTGTGAGCGCTGCACAGTCCTAACCATGTTCAGTCGTTTCTCGCAATAATAGGAGGGGAGGGCCAATGTTCTCGTTTTCATGTCACCAATAGTTAAACAATAGAAATACGCTTAAATTCAGAAATATTTGAAAAAAATATAGAGATCTGAAAAAAAATTGTAAAATGTTGTAGTGATTGACCGATGGCTATAAACTTTAACAAAACAGTTTTTATGGAAATTTCGCGCAAGTGTAGCAATCTGCATTTTCAGTAGTCGGCACGTGATATGTTGCTCTCTGAGGGTGAACACAGAAATATCTTGGTATTTGAATTTCTAAAGATCTTAGATGGAACAAACACATCAACACCGTGTGTAATTCTGCAAATCAAAAGCTTTTCTTCCTCAGGCGGGCTTTGAGGCTGACACCTCCCGAGGTCCATCATCTTGCATTTAACGCAATTGTGCAGCCTGTATTAGAGTACGCTTCTATAATTTGGTATCCTTTCACTAAAAAAGACGTCGCTATAGTAGAAGGCATTCAACAGCGGGCGGTTTGATATATATATATATATATATATATATATATATATATATATATATATATAAAGGAAAGAATTGTAAACTTAAGGGCTCGTTTGCTTTGTTAAACACAGTATTAATGAGAACTAAGAGACAAAGATGCCAAGGAAAGTATAGGGGACGTTATTAGAAGTAATTGTAATGTAAATGTGAAGAAGGAAAAGTGGACGAAAAGATAACTTGCCACCGGCAGGATCCGAACCTGCGACCTTCGAATAACGCGTCCGATGCTCTACCACTGAGCTACGGTGGCGGTCATCCCCCCCGTCCACTTTATAGGGTATATATGTGTACTTACACGTGGGAGCGTCAGTCAGCGCCGCCTGTTGCCATGGTGGCGAGTGTGGAACACTCTTTTTTGCTTGTAGGCGTCACGTAGCACGTGATCTTAATACGAGCGGGCAGCTGACTAATAATCCCTCGCATACCACCTGAAATCATCAAGTCTCCCAGAACGAGACCCTCGTTATGAATGAAGGAAAGAATTGTAAACTTACACGTTATTCGAAGGTCGCAGGTTCGGATTCCTGCCGGTGGCAAGTTATCTTTTCGTCCACTTTTCCTTCTTCACATTTACATTACAATTACTTCTATAACGTCCCCTATACTTTCCTTGGCATCTTTGTCTGTTAGTTCTCATTAATACTGTGTTTAACAAAGCAAACGAGCCCTTAAGTTTACAATTCTTTCCTTCATTCATAACGAGGGTCTCGTTGTGGGAGACTTGATGCCTTCAGGTGGTATGCGAGGGATTATTAGTCAGCTGCCCGCTCGTAATAAGATCACGTGCTACGTGACGCCTACAGGCAAAAAAGTGTTCCACACTCGCCACCATGGCAACAGGCGGCGCTGACTGACGCTCCCACGTGTAAGTACACATATATACCCTATAAAGTGGACGGGGGGATGACCGCCACCGTAGCTCAGTGGTAGAGCATCGGACGCGTTATTCGAAGGTCGCAGGTTCGGATCCTGCCGGTGGCAAGTTATCTTTTCGTCCACTTTTCCTTCTTCACATTTACATTACAATTACTTCTAATAACGTCCCCTATACTTTCCTTGGCATCTTTGTATGTTAGTTCTCATATATATATATATAATACTATATATATATATATATATATATATATATATATATATATATATATATATATATATATATATATATATATATATATATATATATATATACCGGATTCTTTGAACGTCATTCACGCTGCACCCGACGTATTGTATGTAAGGAAGGGACGACGAAACTTTCATGAAAGCGTCTTTACTGAACGTTTTCGGTTGGTGGACCAGCCTTCGCCAGAGTAATGTAACAACAAATCATACATGGCTTTAAAAGCACTCTTCAGTAACAGGTCAGTGCCATCTGCACTGATTAGGACTACAATGCGCATCACAAAGTATTACGTGTTTCAAGAACAAAATATCACGTGTTTCAAGAACAAAGAAAAGAGAAAAAAAATCGAAAAACGCACACACATGCTCAAGACACGGCTCAAGACTCCCCTGCATGTACTGTGACATGGTACCATGCTTATATGCAGTTAAAAGATGTACATGTGCAGTGGTGTAATGACATTGCATGACAGTATAAGTATAATTTTAGTGATACATGAGCGTATGATTGAAACCATTGTACGATTGAAACCATTGTGAAAGGATTGAAGAAAAAGTTGGCACCAAAAAAAAAGAAAAAGTGAAAAAAAAGAGACAAACCTAAAAGGCGCGATTCAGGCGATGCACTGCGCAACCAGTGCATCATCGCTCTTAATCTAGCGTAAGACAGGTCAGTTTTCCTTTACTTTCGTTGATTCCAGAGGAAACAGATTCCAGAAACAGATTCGTTGATTCCAGAGGAAACGTAATATGGTGACGTCGTCAAGTGATAATTTCTTGCATAACCCGTGTTGACGACGCCGTCGACGGTCAGTTTTTGCGTTTGATGAGACATCTGAAGCTCTCTTCGTAATAATCCCGTTCTACCGTTTCCTTCGGCTCATTACGAACTCGTCAAATGTCCAATATACTATCCTGTATCAATAATGCTCTGGTCAAGTTCTGTAACCACACGCCGACACCACTTTCATGGACCAGGCCAAGCGCCTTGAAAATTCTGTTTACCAGAGTGCAGGGTAGCAAACCGGTTATCCTGGACTGGTTAACCTCCCTGCCTTTCCTTCTCTACCATTTCTTCTCTCTGTTTACCAGATGGGTCTGCTCACCTCCGTAGCAGAGGGCTTGACAATGACGCGCAGAAACGCATGTAAGAGGAATAGCAGCACCACTAGACTAAAGAAAGTTTCTGTTTTTCGATGCGTTAATTTCGTTGATCAGAACCTCACAAGAATACTGGAAAAGTCAGTGGTGGACATGATTCACTCCCCCACCTGAGCGTCTGTAGAAGCTAAGCAGACTGGTTAATTAAAAGCGTTACAAGGCGAATGCATATCCTACTAAGCATCACAGACTTTTCTGAACTTGCATTTATAACCTTGTATATGCCATTCCGCTTTCATTTCAAAGAACGCATGCCGGTGAGACTGGCAGATGCATTAAGCAGAGACGAAGGGAACATTACGGCAACGTCACGTAAAGTAATTTCGGGTCATTTGGTACTTCACTGCCAAGACTGCGCTGCGTTCTCAATTGAGATATACTCTTACTTTGTACAAGGTAACATAATACCATTACAGCAGAAATTGTGGAGGCCAAGGAAATTGCAAAATTAAAGGAAATGTGCGATTTCAGAACTTCAGCGTCAGTATTTCAAAAGATGGATACGATTGCTCGCTTTGTCACGGTAACTACTGCAGCGTCTGTTTTACTCTTGGCCATACACGCTGCTGAATGTTTTTTTTCTATTGTTTCCGCTCCTTTGGTGAATATTTATCGGATAGCGCGAGAAACCCATTCGCTGTGTCTCTCTACGTCCTCTCTCTGTCGCGCTTACACATTTTATGAGACATTTCTTATGTGTGTTGCCAGTGACCCATCGTTCAGCATATCTATGCTGGTGGCTTGTCAAGTTCACGCTCCTACGTACACTTCTGCGGACTTTCTGTCTCCCAGGTCATCTCTTATTGTGCATACATCATGGCGGGAAACCGCTGCATACACGAGAACTGTTCATATCGGACGCCGGTCCTCATACGGTAGATCCCAAGCACTCCATTTATTGATTAAACCCCGTAATGAATGTCTAATGGGTTCCGTTAGTCTCTCATTCAAGCTTCTTCGTTATTGCTGCAGTCGTTATCATTACAGAGAGAACCGCTGCATGGTAGACCTTGAGTTTGTACAGCGACATTGGTATCTCATTGTTATCGGAGGTAGCAATGCTTCCGCACAGCACGCACATCTGAAAACTCTACTTCCGCAATTTACTGTTATACCGGCTGTTTCGACAAATGTGTCCAAAATATTTAAAAATCGCAGAAATGCGAGATTCGCTCGATGACTTCACATTTACGTCTGCTGTAGTCGCAGGCATCTTGAGGTGGTTAAATACATCAATAAGGACAGTAATTAAAGAGTTAGCTTAATTAACTTTTAAATAAGTGTAGTTATGTGTTGTGTCAAGTAATATCAATGAATTCCTTGATGCTAAAAAACCATCGCAGTTTTCAGATATAGAAGAAGCGGCCTCTAGTAATTATTGGAGCTTAATGAAATTCAATCTAAATCAGCGGTGAAACCGAAGGACCGATGAGCACAAGCAGATGACCAGAATGACGTCACTATTCAAAACAACGATTACAGAGGTGTAATTCTTCCGCGTTCGTTAACGTACATGCGTCATGCCTGCTATAATTGCAAGCGCAGCCTGCCCAACCACACAACGAAGTCGGTTGATGATTTATATAACGACGCTCACTTATTCAGGACGTGTCAGAAGAATATGGCAGTTACACTCTTCCGTGTGTCAGTTTCGGCTTCACAGCTCAGCTTGGGTAGGGTAACTTTTGGTTTTTCGCAATTATTACTAAAGAGCGTTTTTTCGAAATCTCAGAGGTGCAATGGCTTCTTCGCATGAAGGACTACGATTTTCCAATTTGATACAACCACCTACCTCCACTAATTAAAAGGTTAATTCACAATAACTTTCTTTATTACTGTCCCAATTGATTTTTTTTATCATTCTAAAATGCCTGCGGCTTGAGAAGAAGTAATTGCGAAGGCATCGAACAAATAGCCCATTTTCGTGATTTTTGAGAATTTTGGACACATTTCTTGAAACACCCGCAATATAGGTAAGTAAGCTCCGCATCCGCATTGGTGCATTTCCGAAACAGCTATTGTACTGTTACCTATAACAACACAATGGGAAAATCGAGGACTGCGAAACATCTTAGCCATGTGTAACACAACAACATTGGTTTTGCGTGGGCACTAACAAGGAGACAGCGTTTGTTCAAGGAATTTTTGTGTGGTCCGTGCAGCAGCAACTGTGCAGATTCAGCCCAGCCCACAGGCATGTCCTTCTCAATAGCACAGACTAACCTCACGTTCCTTTCGCACTAAACAGCGTGTGAAAGCCATGGACGAAAGACGCGCAAAAGAACGCGAAGAAGCATCGCAGTGGACACACTATATTGCAGTTCACGTAAATACTTCGCTCGACTACCTTCTTTACACAATATTGGGCTCCACACCCGAGGTTTCAACAGTGACGCAAAGAACAGAAGCCATTGATGTCAAAACAGCTTCATGACAGAGCTCGCCATGCTCATGTACTCACCTCCTGCACTGTGTATAGTAATACAATAAGCATTGTCTGTGAATGTCATTCACACAAATTTTTTATTGAACTGTTCAAGAAGTTTGAACCTTTTCTTGAAGGCCGTTGCGCAGCAATTCTTCGGAACCCTATAATCTCAGCATTTATAAACACGGCGAGGTGTTTAATAATGTTTCTAAAGAAGCGATACGCAATGTCTTAATCGTGGTTGAGCAACTTGTAGAGAACAAAGAGAATTGGTCGTTTACGTAGTGTACCGAAAGCGAGAGTCTATAAATTCTCCGGTGGTTTTGTCATTCTCACTGTATCTGAGCATCTGTACTAAAAACAACGTGACGCAGCAGTATACGACGAACATCCAAGATCGTTGCTGAGCAGATTATCACCGGGAATCATGTAATGAATCCAAAGAAAAGCACAACAAAAAGTATTTGCTCAGTTTATTTGAAGCTAGGAAGCAACGGCACAGAAAGAAATGATAGGGCTCAATGAGATAACCTATTACAGCTGGAATTCGAACTCCACTTTTTGACATTAATTATGAGTAAATATTTTTGCAATCTGTAATCAGACTAGCACAACTCAGCATTACTTACCGTCACAGATGTAATAGAAATGACTTATTTTCCTGTTCACTTATACAAAGCGTTTTCACGTGCGCATTGCTGTTTTGGCGAAGCTTTATGAATGTAGCCCATCCAGTATTTTCTTCAATGCTGACCAGGCGCAAAACGTAAAAGTGGCAAGAAGGTGTAATGATGGTGGCAATATGCCCAGGATTTTCATTCATTCATTCATTTCTTAAAGTACACATGGAAGTCTCTGGCACATAGTAATGGTGTACTTTCGAAATATGAAATAAAGCTATGAAAACATAATGGAAAAAAGCAGCCATCGAAATGAAAAGTCTTGAAAGCTGGCGAGTATCAAAGAAACCAATTGACACACACAAAAAAAGAAAGTAACGAAATGTTCGAATCTCGCAGCCAATGAATTAAAAACAAAAAAAGGCCCTCACATTGCAACGTCATTTGAAATGTGTTGAACAACCAGAAAATGGGCGGAGAGAGCCGCCATTTTAAAAAAACCGCCGCTTGGAAACATATCTTACCGGAGGCGGCTGACGTTAGGTCAATGACCTGGTCACTCCTCACTCGCCAGCTCCTTTCCTTCAGGCAGACGATGGGCAAACATTGCAGTGAAGTACGCAACCTCCAAGGAGCGTCGGTGGTATAGTGGTTAGCATAGCTGCCTTCCAAGCAGTTGACCCGGGTTCGATTCCCGGCCGACGCATGTTTTTTTTTCGTTTTTTTTTGTCACGAACGTTCGCCTCGAGTATTGTGTTGGTTTGCCGGTTTTCAAATTGATTGATTTTATTGATTCACAACAATACACGTGATCGGAGGGGAAGGGAAAAGTGATTTGAATGTCTTGAGGGAGTCCTTCGCCCCCGTAAAAGACAGCAGCTCTGTTACAAGCATGTTCTTAACACTGTTAACACAAACTTTGTAATAAATCATTTTAAGGAAAATGTAAATTTAAACGAACCACCAAAATGTACATCCATTGTTAGTTACCCTTTACAGAACGTCCTGCTTTTTTATGCGTCCTGTTTACATGAGCGGGATGCACAAGCTCAACACTTCATCACTACTGTGGTATTGCATTAGAGACATCTTAAGTATACAATTATATAAAGAAAAACAATTTTAGACAAAGAGCTTAAGTTAAGAAAAAATCATGCAAGTCAGACAAACTTACATTGCGAATATCAATTTGTTTATTGTTGTAATCTTTTAATAAACGCGGAAGTTTATTACGAGCCATTTTCCGACCGTAGCCAGTTCGACAATGCGGAACATTCCATGTCTCGGTTGTTCGTATATTATATGATGCTTAAAGACGGAGGGTGATCACGTGCATTCGACGTAAAATTGCTGGATCAGAACACCGTTTTACGTCATCATCGTCGTCATCCTCGACAGCATATGCTATGTACGCTGCAGGAGAATGGCTTCTAGCGGTAATCTCTAGGTTGCCCTGTCCGTAGCGAGTTGATTTATGCACACAGAAAGAAAAAGCACACACATACACTAAATCAAAAGAAAGCTAAGAGGTGTCTCTCTATCCAAAAATAAATTAAATGAGGGCGGGGGGGGTGAGGGGTTTCGTGCAACGGCTTCGCCTTTTTACTTTGTCAATTGCATAATGAAAATCTTTATTAAAACTTGAAATACATGAAGAGGTATACAGAAAGGTCGAATTCGGGTTGGCATCAGGTTGTTGTGAGTGGCACACCGAAGCTGTACGTGAGGGTCCAGTCATCCGGCAGAGCTGTAGCCGCGTCGTATTCAAACACCCGAAACCTTTGCTGTGTTTATACAGGTTACCTTAGCAAATTATAGCCGGAGTTCAAAAATATTTCGAGGCATTTTCGGACGACGCGACCAACTGCATGTTGCTGACGATAGCATGGAATACGACAGAATATTTTACTGTTTTAGCTTTTCCTCTGCAAATGTTGTCACGTTCAAGCGACTCAGTCGCTTAGGCCCCTTTTATTATCCCAATTTCTCATGTGCTTATCGCCTAAGTGCATCCTCGAAAAGCTGGTACTTGTACCCATAATATTATCGCTGCAAAAAAAATAATGCAACATGTTTCTTTATATTCTTTTTCTATCGTTTGCGAGGGTCTCTTTGCGGGATTTTAAGAAAAATCGAAGACGGGGTTTTTTAAATATTGATTGTTCTTTAGGCTTAACTATCGAAAAATTTGAAAGTTTGAGGCCATTTATAAGAATATATATTTGAGGTACAGCAACGATATTAACAGGCAATATTGAACACATTATGTTGTCATAGGTCACCAAGTTATGATACTCTGTTTTATCTTAGGAGTAAAAAAATCTCAAATATGGCAACTTTTAAACAATGTCGCCTGTTCAGACATTTTTCAAAAGCAGTTTCCTTTTGTTCAGAAGCTTCAAACAATGCTGCTTCACTCTTCATTACACATACATTTTATAGAAAACGTTTTTTCTGTGTAAAGTTGTTATTTGTGTTTTTATATCGTCGTGAACTTTCGAGAACGACAAGGGACGAAATTGGTCCCTCCGTACAGAATAACCTCCATATTTTTTTTCCTCCTAAACTACGCAGTTAATACAAAAACAAAGTTCACTTTCCAGCTTATGTGCACAAAATATAAAATAATCAAATTTAAAATAACAATTTTCGGACTTGTGTCGATCTCTCGTGGAATCACCCAAGTACGAAAACGTAGATATCATGTTCGGAATGATTTAGCAAAATATAAAAATTGAATACCAACGATCCGTGCCAATACTTGAATATGGAGACAGAGAGAGATACATCAAGGGGAAGGCCGGGAGGTTAACCAGATATTAGCATCCGGTTTGCTACCGAACACTGGGGTGGGGAAGTAGGGGCAAGAAAGAGGGTTTAGAGAGAAAGAGACAAGAAAAAAATGAAAGGAAAAATATACACACACACGCAGAATAAACAACGACACGCACAGGAAGGGCGTTCTGGCTAAAGTTGTTCAGAAAAGCCGGTCGATCGCAAAAATCGCAGTAGCGTTTGCAGGGCCTTCTTCTGCGACGTCGCGTCCTGTCGATGGCTTAAAATCCTTTCTTCCGGCAAAGGTCGATCATCTAACTTGTTGAGCGCGTTGCAAAGGCATAGCCGCTGTTCCCTATACTGTAGGCAATCGCAAAAGATATGTCCAATTGTCTCCTCATTGCCACAGTAGCCACAGGCTGCGGTGTCAGCCATCCCAGTGCGGAAAGCGTACGCGTTGGTAAACGCAACGCCCAACCACAGCCTACACAAAAGGGTCGCGTCTACTCGGCGAAGCCTCGATGGGACTTGAAGACATAACATAGAGTCAAATGAGTGCAGTCGGGCATGTTTGAAGTGCGGCTCACTCCACTGGGACATGGTGCGTAGACGAGCAAACAAGCGAAGGTTCCGTGCAGCGTCGTTCCTAGAAAGCGGTAGTAGTATCTCACGGTCTTCTCCGTGGGCCGAGCGGGCAGATTGATCGGCCCGTTCATTGCCGATGATTCCGCAGTGACTGGGTAACCACTGAAAAGTGATTTGATGGCCTTTCTCAGTCAGGTGGTGCATATGCTCCACTGTCTCTAATATCAGCTGCCCATGCCGTCCGCGGCGTAAGCTTGACAGTAGAGACTGCAGTGCCGCCTTTGAGTCGCAGAAAATGGTCCACTTGTGTGTCGGTTGGTCAGTGACGAATTCTAAAGCGGTACGAATGTCTGCCACTTCTGCTGCCATCGATGATGTTGCGTGGGATGTCTTGAATTTGATCGTCGTGTCCAACCTTGGAATCACGACTGCCCCTGTTGAGCTGTTTGTCAGCGCTGATCCGTCAGTGTAGATATGTATGGAGTCTTGGTATTTTTCAAACAAGAGAAATAAAGCGAGCTGTTTAAGTGCCGGTGACGACAAATCCGTTTTTTTTTCTGGACGCCAGGTATTGTAATGATGATATTTGGTTGAGTGAGGCACCACGGATGAGTCGAGGGGTGTAGCGGCAGGAGTGAAGAATGTTGGTATCGATTCACCATGCGCGATCACTGTTTGGCAGTAAGATGTCCGTGGACGGTCCCCTGTTAGAGAGGCTAGGTGATGGCGGGGAGTTCGAGCAACATGTCGTATATGAGTCCTCAGTACTTCCACCTCAATGTGGGTCTTGATGAGGTGGTTCTTTGCGATGGCAATAGTCTCCTTTGTTGATGCACTTTGAGGCAAGCCGAGACAAATCCGGAGTGCTTGAGCCTGAACACTTTGTATCAGCCGTAGACTTGTGTTGCTTGCGTTGGTTAACGCAGGCAGGCTGTACCGGAGGAATCCAAGAAAAAGAACCCTGTATAGTTGCAACATAACGGCTGTGGACATTCCCCATCTCTTTCCAGCGAAGAATTTGAACAAATAACGGATGCCTTTCAACCGCTTTTTCACGTATTATACATGAGGGCTCCATGAGACGTCTTGTCGATTATAACACCTAGGAAGTTGTGTGATCGGAGGTATGGTATTCTTTCGCCGTTTATCATTACGCTGCAGCTCTCTATTGGTTTCTGCGTAAATGCCACGAGCGCACATTTCTCAGAGGAAATTTCCAGACCTCTATTACGCGGGTAAATAGCAGCTTGAGTGGCAGCTCTCTGAATTCGCGCTCGCAGCAGTAGTCGCGTTACTGCAGACGTCCAAATGCAGATGTCGTCTGCGTACCTTAACAGTCTGACAGAGCTTGGCAGGTGCTCTTGGAGAGCGATTAGCGTCAAGTTGAATAGCACAGGGCTAATTACGCCACCCTGGGGAACACCACGGTGGCTGTAATGTAGCGAAGTGTCACCATCATCGGTGCTCACGAAAAAAGATGGCTCAGAGAGATAGCTGCGTAGTCACTGAAACATCCGACCACCCACTCCTACCTCTTCGAGGGCGGCGAGGATAGCTTCATGAGTGACGTTGTCATACGCCCCCTTAACATCAAGGAATAAAGAAGTGCAGAGACGCTTACGGACTTTTTCGTGCTGTACGTAGGTGACGAGGTCGACGACGTTGTCAATCGATGACAGACCACGGCGAAACCCAGTCATGGCATCTGGCCCTACTGAAAAAATCCGCATGCCGTCATACGGAAAACATACGGGTTCCGCATATTTTCCGTATAAAATATATGGATTTTGTACGAACGTATACGGATGTTTACGGAAATTGTAAGGAACATACGGAAGTATCATATAGTACATAAGGAATTCCGTATGGGCGTACGGATGTAGCCTTAAGAAACATGTGGATGCCGTATCTGTTATACGGATAGACTCATACGGCGATGCGGAATATACGGAAAGTATGATACGGAACATGCGGAAACCGCATGGGATACGGAAAGAACAAACGGAATCCATATGCGCTATGCGGAAAGATCCACGTGGCAATAAGTAGTATAGGGAAATCATGGTGTTCTACCTGAACCCATGACCACAGGAGATTGCACGGGGGGGGGGGGGGGGGGGGCTTTTTCCTCTTGTCACCTAAGAGGGAGGGGCCTCCCTCCCCTCCTCTATAGTTTCTGTGCCCGTCCTCCCTCAGCGACCGTCGTCTTTCCCTCTCACCCACCATTGCATTACGTTACATTCCACCGCGGCGCGCCGCCACCTACGCTGGGCTTGTCTTTCGTGGCCTGAGGCGCTCCTGCCAGTGTATCGCACGCTGCCGCGTCTGAGCAATTGCGCTTGCGACGTTTCCTTGCTGCTGCGATTCTTTACTGATATACCCGTGCAGTGCCGCGTGATTTGCAGTGCCGCGTGAGATCTGCTGCTGTTTCTACATTCTCGTCATATCTGGCATGGTCAATGGCAGCAGGTGTGAACAAGTGCACGTGTTGTGGCGTGCGCCAGGGTGTCGTGTCATCTGACAGTGTACATTGATTAGGCTTATTCTGATTGGTGTGTGCCCGGGTGTCGTGTCGCCTGACAGTGCGCATTGTTTATGCTTACTCTGCGTGTGAGAACTGCCACTGTTTCTACATTCTCGACACATGGAGCATAACCAGTGGTGGCAGACGTGAACAAGTGTGTGTGTGGTGGTGTGTATGTACGGATCCGTATCTTCCGTACATACGAATTTTTTCACTAGGGGGGTAGACGTTGTGATGCTCCTAGTACCATCCTCTCCATTACTTTGCCCACGCAACTAGCCAGTGCAATCGGGCGGTACGATGTGAGCACCAATGGTGACTTGCCAGGCTTCAGTAATGGAACCAGACGACTGGTCTTCCACTTTACTGCGAGGGTGCCCTCTCGCCAGAATGCATTGTATATCTCGAGGAGAGCCATTCTCGCACGCTCACCAAGGTGACACAGTGCTCTGTAGGAAATGCCGTCAGGTCCGGGCGCTGATGTCCATCTACACAAAGCCAGTGCCGCTTTAAGCTCATATATTGAAAAAATCACCACCCAAGCACTCCGTACAAATGGTTAACCAGCGAAGCTGAAATATGCGGCCCCGGTATTTAGCAGTGGGTCCAACCCGACGCTGCACTGCAGCCTTCCACAATTATCGCGTCCAGGTTGTGGTCCAACCACAGGTGGTCACAGACGTCGCAGCCGAAGCCAAAGTGCCGCTGGAGAAATTCTCGCCGAAAGCGGGCGTTCGCCCCGGCGAACGAGCTCCCGCAATCATCACGTCGACGCTGTGCTGCCCGCAACGCCGCTGCTTCGGCGCGCCGTTGTTGCAAGCGTTTGACATCGCGAGCTAACTCGGCGGCGTGGTTTGCAGGATCCGCCCGCCACCGGCGCTTGCATTCCCGTTCGCGATTTAGCGCGGCTTGGAAGGCTGCCGGATCGTCGGTACGCAGTTGCTGCCAGCACTCGGCCTCGCGGGCCTGTGCTTATGCCCGGACTGCAGCATCGGCCCGGCGAATGCGAGCTCTCTCACGTTTCCACTGTCGGCGCTCTTCTAAAGTTGTCCGCTATTCGGGAGTTTGTAGGATCCGTGGCTTACCCATGTGGAAGCTCTCAGTCGATACTGATGCGCGCGTGCTCGGCGCCTCGGCTGCGACGGGATGGACAACGTCACTCACGGCCCAGCCAATGGCGCGCGAGCTTGGGTACGACGCTAAGAAGGACGTAACTGATAGCACAGCCAATGGAGACCGCTCGTGACACAGATGCCGAGCGGTTTTTCGTTTCTCCTAGCCATATACAGCTTTCGCTGTAAAAATTACACCATCTCCCGCTAAAGGGAACCATGTGTAGATGCGAAGCAGCGGACGCTAACGCTTACACTGGCGGCGGCGTTGACGCTGGCGCTCATCGCGGCGTTGCGCAGGAGAGAAACCTGGGAAGGCGCAAAGCACGCAGTGATGGACAGGTGTTTCCTACTGGAACATCCCAAACGCTGCTAATGGGCAATGAGAGAGAAGACTCCGATTGGACAGAGACCTGCAGTCTGCTTTTAGTTAGCGCGCACGCTGCGAATTTTTATTGTTCAACAAGGCGCAGGAGAAATCTCCCACCAGCACTACCTTGCAGGTCAAGATGTAGTGTCTATATATACGGGATGGCCAGTGAACGGTTGTGCAGCGCGAGCAGTTGGTTTTTTCAACCAAGAAACTCGCTAGCAGACGCTGCCTGCGTCACCGTCGCGAGGCGAGAAAGGGGGGGAAGCGTAGGAGAGGAGACAGAGGGGGGGGGACGCGCATGCGCAGTGGGGTTTTATATATAGGTGATTCTGTTGGGAAATAGGAAGGGGGGGTTCAGTGTGCACGATAACTGTCTCTCGAAGAGGACACCTCAACCGGTACACACACGGGAAATGGGATGAAAAGGAGAGAGAAGGACAGACAAAAAAGTAGAGCTTTTTGGGCTGCAGAAATTAGGCGTCTGTTCCTCCTTCTAACGACCAACAACAACAAGTAGGGCTTGAGGGGAGGAAGGGCGAGGGGCGCGCTAGACTACGTGCGTGTTGGTTTTAGAGCCGCTCGCCGAGGCCGGCAGCGTCGATGAAGGAGAGAAGGGCGGCAGGGGCATTACGGCGACGATCTCTGCAGCCGGTGGGGAAGAGGATGTCCTCGAGGGTCTCGCAGGGCAGGCCGAGAAGACGGTAGCGGGTTGCGAGCTGCTTCCTTGCGCAGTCAGAAGTGGGGCACTCGCATAGCAGGAGAAAAAGTGTTTCAACTGCGCCGCAGTCGACGCAAGCTGACGAAGGAGCTCCCTGCAGCCGCTGTTTTCGTGCCCCCGTCCATGCCGAGCCCGTCCGCAGGGAAAAGAGGAGGGCGCGCTCTCGCCGGAGAAACCAGTCATGGGGAGTAGAGGGGGCGTGCATCGGCGACCCGCTCGTCGTCGAAGGAGTTGGCGTATGGTGTCAATGGGGTCGTGGAGGAATGCGCCTGCTTAGGCAGATCGTCGGTAGCCTCATTTCCCGCGATGCCAACATGGGAGGGAAGCCACTGCAGAACAACATCGCAGCCGTGCTCCTGAACCGACCGCAGGCTGTGCGCAACACGCTGTGAAAGTAATATAATATCTGGGGTTTAACGTCCCAAAACCACGATATGATTATGAGAGACGCCGTAGTGGAGGGCTCCGGAAATTTGGACCATCTGGTGTTCTTTAACGTGCACTGACATCGCACAGTACACGGGCCTCTACCATTTCGCCTCCATCGAAATGCGACCGCCGCGGCCGGGATCGAACCCGCGACCTTTGGGTCAGCAGCCGAGCACCGTAGCCACTGTTCCACCGAGGCGGACACGCTGTGAAAGTGGCGGGCCGCGTTCCTCCTTCATGAGTTGTCGCAGAGCTGACCTAGAGTCGCAGTAAATTCCAGCGCTCTTGATGGTAGGCGACTCACTAAGGAGGTCGGCAGCCAGCTGCAATCCCACTAATTCCGCGGTAGTCGAGGAGGCACAGAAACTGAGGCGGCACTGCAGGGCTTTGTCGAGCTCAGGGGCAATGCAGGCGGCCGCAGCTGAACGGTCTCGTAGCACAGAGCCATCAGAGAAGACTTGTATTCTGCCAGCTAGGTCCTCGTGCATCCTCGCCGCAGCCTACAGAGCGATGGCACTTTGAGGTGTGTTCCGCTTTGAGCGTATGTCCGGCAGTTCGAAGTAAACACGGAGGGGCGCTCGCCGGTGTGGAGGGGGCCAGCGCGCACACGGGGCAGGTTCGTCGACAACGAGACTGTCGTATAGGTCGATGATTCGACCGACTTGAGTGTTTGGGACAGCACGAAGTCGGGCGAGTAGAGGACCGGCGCCGGGTGCGCGATGGAGGCGCTGCATATGACCCAGGGCGCGCAGATCCGCTGTAAGCGACGCAGGCCACGCGCGAGTTTCTGCGAGAGTCTCGGCCACGCGAGTATGACGAGGGATGCCGTGGCACATTCGGATCACTCGACGATGATCCCGGTCGATCGCTCGCCACTGTGGGGCCTGAAGGGTGCAGAGAGGGAGAGCGTAGTGCACTACGGAGAGGGCCATTGCCTCGTATATGGTGCACGCGAAGGCGGGAGGGCATCCGTTGCCGCGGGCGAGGAGTCGACGGACACAAGACTCAACGCGGCAAGCATCCTGCCGAATGCGCCGCACCGCGGGGAACTACCGTAGACGATTGTCAATGGTTAGCCCGAGGTATCCGACACTCTTTCACCAAAAGAGGTGACGGCGGGCTGCAGCACGAGGGTGGACAACGAGGGCCTGTGTTTTCGTTGCCGAAACTGCGAGGCCAATGTCACTAATAAACTTCGCCACGCACTGCAGAGCCATCTGCATCCGCCCGCGGACCTCAGAGCATATCCGGGTAGGGCCGCACACGTAAAGGGCGATGTCGTCCGCGTAGACAACAGCGCGCACTGGGAGAATTGCCGTTTCAGGGAGACACTTCACAAGTGGTGCAAGCACCAAGTTGAAAAGAAATGGGCTGAGAACACTGCCCTGCGGTACACCAGTGTGAACGCCACGCGGTGAACTGGTCGCCCCTCCAACGCGCACGGCAAACGTTCGGTCTGCAAGGAAGGCCCGAACATAATCGAGAAGCCGGCCCTC
This sequence comes from Rhipicephalus appendiculatus, assembly GCA_030522465.1. Taxonomy (NCBI): domain Eukaryota; kingdom Metazoa; phylum Arthropoda; class Arachnida; order Ixodida; family Ixodidae; genus Rhipicephalus; species Rhipicephalus appendiculatus. The sequence goes on from JALIZH010000184.1 coordinate 21,741, forward strand.
GACGCCAAGGGAGCGCACTGCACCGACGATGGAAGCATGGGGCAGCGGGTCGAACACCGGCTGGACATCGAGAAGCAAGAGGATGGCTATCTCCTTGTCGTGGAAAGCCTGCTCAAGTGTGCTGACGATGGCTGCAAGGCAATCGGCTGTCGCACGATCAGGTCTGAAACCACACTGCTCGGGGGGCGAAAACATTGCGCGCATCCGCAATCCAGTGCAATCGATGAAGGGCCATTTCCTCCATTGTTTTTCCAGCCACTGAGGTGAAAGATCTGATCGCACGAGGCGACTTGCCTTGCTTGAGGACTGGGATGACAGTTGCCGTGCGCCACTGGACAGGAAGGGATCCACTTGCGAACACCCGGTTATAGGCCTCCAGCAGGATGGGGCGCTCGGAAGCGTCGAGATTACGCAAGAGCTGATGGGTTATTCCACCTGGGCCAGGTGCGCTGCGATTTCGCTTTCGCAGGAGAAGATGCTCGAGCTCGCAGAGGGTGAAATCCTCTTCGTAGAGCGAGCGGCTGTCTGCGGCGAACGTCGGCTCAGGGGGAGGAGGGGTGGTGCAGTGTAGCTCGTGGCGCGTGCAACTGCACCCGGGGCAGCGGAAGCAGTAGGCACGAAGGAGAAGGCAATCAGCTCGGCAAGGTCCATTTCTGAAATACCGCGCCCCATAGCGATGGCCAGCACAGGGTAGCGTGGAACCTTGGCGTTAAGCATCGCACGCATTATGCGCCAGCCGCGGCCACGGCGACGTAGGTCTTTTAGTGATGAGCAGACGCCCGTACAGCTGCGGTCATGAAGCTGCTCAGCGTGACGTCGGCACACCGCGTCGAGTCTGTTGTATAGTGTCCAGGGATTGGTGGCGGTGGAGCGCAGGCCTGTCTTTGAGCGCGCCGGCGAACTGCGCGAAAGTTTAGAAGCTTCACGTCCGGGCGTCCCGGGCCCGCAGACACGACACAGTGGGTCGTAGCTCGCCCTGCGCACTCCGCGATACGCGGGAAGAAGTCATCAGAGGACTGAACACTCGCGCACAATTAGCGGGAGGCCAGCGGACGACATTGTAACTTCGTACAACACCACGGCTGGGATGACTTGGTGACAGCGTGATCGGGAAGTGGACGCCGCGGGGAGGGATGCCTAGAGGGAGAGAGGGGGGGGAGCGTAGGAGGGGAGAGAGGGAGGGGATGCGCATGCGCAGTGATGATGTGGTCGCTGCAGGGAGGGATGCCTAGAGGATAGAGGGGGGAGAGGAGGTTTTTTTTTTTTAAAGGGTTTGCGCATGGGCAGTAAGGGTGGTCAGGACGCACACCACCACCACCACCACCGGATTGAACTTCGCCTTAAGCTGCTTCGCATCTCAATATTGAAGACCCCTGGTATTACGTACTCTATGGGAGCGCGGTAAACAGTCCGCGGAAGCCTAGCAACATATGAAAAACGTCGAGCACTGGAAATTTTCTAGTGTACTGATATCAATCGTTCACATGACCATAGCCATGTCAGCCCAGTTGAAAATCCCACCAGAGTGTGTTTGGTGTGTTCTGGTGTGTGTTGGTGTTAACACCAGAGTACACTGGTGTGTTCTGGTGGACACACCAGCCTGATGGGATGTGTTCTGGTGGGAACACCAGCCTGGTGGGATGTGTTCTGGTGGTAGCAGGATGTGTTCTGGGTGGGAACAGGATGTGTTCTGGTGGGAACACCAGCCTGGTGGGATGTATTCTGGTGGACACACCAGCCTGGTGGGATGTATTCTGGTGGATACACCAGCCTGGTGTGATTTTTTCTCGTGGATACACCAGCCTGGTGTGGTGTGTTCCGGTGGATACACCAGCGTGGTGTGGTGTTTAGCCAAAACCACTCCGGGTTGGTATGGTAGTACACTTTTAGCAAAAAAAAAAATTGGAGCTCACAGGCTGCTCAAGAAATATATTTTGTGTTTGGGGGCTTACCGTAGGCGCGAGCACAGGGGCGGCAGGGGGGCGGCGCCCCCCCCTATTCACCTAAGAGGGGGGGTGCAAAGTCAGCCCAATACATTGACATAATAGGGAGGGGGACACTAGGATGAACCTACCCCCCCCCCCGTGAAGGGGAACCCTGCGCACGCCTATGGGGCTTACAATTGGACTCAGAATTTTCTTCAACCGAATGCACAGACTCCCTAAAAATTTTCCTCAACCAGACTCACTCAGACTCACTCACCAAAATATTACTTAGCCGGACTCATTCAGAGTCGTGGCTGGATCCGAATCTCAGCGAGTCGACTCATGACTACGTTAACTTATAATTAGCTTTTCCGACCTGGGTGTCAATGCTATTGTTTCCTTGGCATGTGTTAACGCTCTCCACACACTGGAGCCAGGAAGCATGTATAACATATTTTACTTTGGTTTTGAAGATTTTGTCGACCAGCATCTGCAAGACAAACCCACCGTAATAGACCTTATCATGACGAGATAGCACCGCTCGCTGGATTTGCAAGTGCTGCGTCTGAGATGCAACCAATATTGCTGTTGGAGCCACTGCATGTCAATTCACCTTTCATTGTATACGTGCAACACGTACAACCAACAGCAACCTACAGAGTGCTGCAAGAACATCAAGTGTTACTATCCCCTCGTGACTTAGACCTGCATCACACTGTTTACACGTCACTATGATAACACCTCCTCGATATGGAAACCAAAAATATTTTTTAAGGAAGCGGTATTAAAAGTATATGAAAGGCGCTCGGAACAACTATACATTTTTTAGTGTTCGTGACACCAGAACTTTTATTAAGAGCAACAATACGAAAACTGCTAAAATTTGTGTCACTACTCCTTTAACGCTATCTAACATAATAGGTGCCCTCCACTGCCCCTTGTGATCTCGTACCTTCCGATATCAGTTATTAGTGGTTGCAATCCAGTAAGCACATTTTTATTGAAAGACAACTCACACGAGATCATGGGCATCGGCAGGGGGGTCAAAAAGGGGCACTTGCCCCCCTCAAGCACTTCCCCACACCCAAGCTATCCCAGTGCTCTCCCCCTCTCCCAGTCGCGATGCAACAATGGTTTGCTCCCCCCAAGAGAAAATTATGCCAACGACCATGCACGAGATACTTTTATCAATAACTTCCCGTGAAAGAGATTGCGCGCTGAGATGAAGGCAACCCCCTCCATAACTCATGCCTCTGATCAATAAGTATTTAGCTGGAGTATGAACTCTCATGCATTGAAGTATGCCAGTTGACACAGGTATAAACATGAGCCGACATAAGGCTGATAGTAATGAAGTTGAGTAGATAGGACCATAAGTTGGCAAAAAAAATGGAGCTCACGCAGGCTCACTCAAGAAATATATTTTGCGCTTATGGCTCACTCGAACTCAGACTCACCAAAATTTTTCTCAACCGCACTCACTCGGACTAAATTTTGCCAAAATATTACTCTCCTGAACGCACTCCGCCTCAGACTTGCTGCTTCATCTGAATATGAGTGAGTCGACTAATGAGTGAGTTTGCTGACCTATGTATATCGCTCTCTGGTATGCTGTATTCTCTTGGACAAACCACATCCTCATGTGGCACCACACAGCTAGTCTGGCCAGGTGC
>JALIZH010000187.1:0-21272 GCA_030522465.1 Rhipicephalus appendiculatus
GCATTCGCGGTGAAGAAGAAGAAGGATACCCGCGCGAGCTTCCGAGCGCGTGCCACAACCGTCAAAGATATTCGCTTGGCAGAAGCGCTCGCTTGCATGTCCAGCAAGACGCCAGTTCACCTACCCAGAGAAATGTCGTCGGTCTCCAGCTCTTCCCGCGGCAGCCGGTCCACGCTATCCTGAGGAGACCGAGCAGATGGTTTCCTTCTGGGAACGCTTCATGCCGGGACTGAAGCGGGACCCCGAGCCGCCCCTCGACTGCTCCCAGTGCGTGGCGGCCGCCAACCGCGGCGCACCTTACAGTGCGACCAGCGGGACCGACCAGCGATCACGGAGGACGAGGCGCTCGTCGCGGCCGGACTCCGGCGTTAATCAGTACGGCGTCGCGGACACGGAGTCCCTGACCGCCGACCGCTCCGTCTCGAGCGAGGGCGATACCCTGGTGCCCAGCGTCCACTGGGTGCGCGCCCTGTGCCTGGCGCTGATGGCGCTCGCCTCGGCACTCTTCATCGGCGCCGTCGCCGTGGCGCTGATGCACTCGCTGCCGGCAACTTGGCCGCCACCGCTGTCCAGCGATGCCAAGGTGCACGTCACTGCCACCCGAGGTAAGCCGAGTTCTGTCACGAATCTACCTCGCTAGTAAAAGTGCGCGAGTAGTGATTTTTCAGACCGAACTGAGTAACACCAGCATCGAATGAAATCTAATGCCAAATACGTTTTCCCGTTTAACAGTGATTTGACAACGAGTTTGCATCCTGATGTTCATATTATAGCAATACAAGTACAATTAAGCATAAGGAACAAATATTACGCGACTACTACGCATGGACACAACTTCTCAGAGTGAAGTTTGACTTTATTCGGATATCCGCGCAATGGTGCAACACCGGCTGCGCTGTGCAAGGTCTCACATTTAACGCGGATACCATGACAACGATGATGAAATAACTTGCACCGAAGTTGAGTTCTATTTGCGTGCAGTTGCGATTTAGGAATATTCGTATTTGCAAAAGCGCTTATTTCGATTCGATATGCAATTTTTTTTTCTATATTTGCACGTGGCCAAGTGGCACACATGCCGAATGCTATCGGGGTTTGTGCAGATGTGATTAAAAGAAAAATGAGCAACTAAAAATGATGCCAATAAGAACACAGAGCAAGACGGCGCATGACAATTCGACGCGAGTTGCGCCAGCCTGTGGTGCAGTAATTATCGCTTTGCGCCTCTTCTTTACCTTCAACATAAATAACCATCAAACTGTGACCTAGTTCTTGAAGACGGGTTTGAATCAGTACAATACGACGGAGCGCTTTACTGTTGTAAAGCGCTCCGTACCAGATGTGCGTGAAGCACGGTTGTTTTTGAAATATAATCGCATGACGTAACAGAGCACATCGCTGTGTTTAAATTCATAACAGCCACATGATCGATTGGGAAGTCTCTTACAATGCGGAAATCGCGCCATAGCTAGGCTGTCGGGTTTTTGTACTTCAGAAATTCAGGGCCACCTGCCAATACAGCGGTAAGCTATTAATGCATTGTTTTCGAACCCGCCAATTACTTCCTCCGAATATGGTTCAATCGGCATTGATGAATAAATTATTCCTTGTGAACTCGCACGAAAAAACAGCTTTGCCGTTGGTGGGCCCCGAACCCGCAATCTTTGAATTTCGCGCCCGATACTCTACCAACTGAGCTACTACCGAGATCGTTCCCCCTACACCTTTTTGGGTGTTTTTGCACTGTTAGCGAGCGCCACTCGTAGCCAAAGAGGTGATTTTGGAAGACTCATCTTTTTTTGTACACATAGCACCACGGAGTACGGGATATCTTTACGACCAGGCAGCAGACCAATAAAAACTCGTATGCTAGCTTGGCTACCAGAGGCGCAGGCTAACACACCAAGGATTACACGCGCAGGAATGCCCAACACAGTTGACGGGGAATCGCCCACCGTCGTAGCATAATTGGAAGAGCATTGGACGTGCAAATTAAAGGTTGTTCGGGACCTACAAACAGCAAAGTTGTTTTTGCCCACATTAATTCATTTCTGGTTAGGTCGTAATTATTACACTGCAGTTACAGCTACATGCACTGTAATGACGTGATTGTGTGCTCCATCAGGCTGTGTCTTACAAAGAAACGAGCCTCTTGGAACAATTCCCATGCATATTGAGTATTTCTGCAGTGTTGCCTCTGTAAAAACCCTCAACCTTGACGTGTTAAGTTAGTCTCTCCTGATTTTTAAAAATAACTATATGCTCATTTTTCAAAATAACTATATTGTCACGTGGTTGTGACGTCGACGAGGGCAGCAGGCGACGGGTCCAAGATGAAACTGTTTATTAGGCCGAACTTGTGGCCGGTAAACGGAAAGTAAGATTACAGCAATACACGCTGGTACTGATAGCGGCGAACAGAGCGTCGGCCGTCGATCAACTGGTCATCGTTGGGACGCACCGTCTTTTACACAGCGCGCGTCGAACTTTCTAGCCTTATCACTGTTGGTCGTGCAAGCTCTAGAATAAGCTGGTCGGTTCGCGTCCGGCGTGCAATCTTAAGAAGACGATCTACTATAATCGCGAAGGTTCTCGAACACTAAGGCGTGGTCTGCGCCGAGCGTTACTGACAGTCTTTGTGAGCGAAAAGCGAATACAGCAAACGCGAGAATAAGAAACACGCGTGGCAATGGCCCCCCTCTGAAAAAGCATCGTCCCGATGCTTAAAACGGAACACGGGGGAAAAAATGTATGCAACAATAAACAACAATAAAGCAAGAAAGTACAATAATACAGCAATAGGTGTAGTCCTCAGGTTCGCTAACGCGCGTAGTACGGCTTAAGGCGTACGACATGGACGACTTCAGGTCGCGCACGGCGCCGTTGAGAATTCGTAATGCCGTCCGGGACAACCTCGTAGTCCAGAGCGCCTAGACGTCGAAGCACTTTGTATGGCCCGAAGTATCGCCGAAGAAGTTTTTCACAAAGTCCACGTCGGCGTATAGGAGTCCACACCCAAACGCGGTCGCCGGGCTGGTATTCCACGAAGCGCCGTCGAAGGTTGTAGCGGCGGCTGTCACTCGCCTGCTGATTCTTGATACGTAGGCGGGTGAGTTGTCGGGCTTCTTCGGCGCGCTGTAGGTAGGTGGTGACGTTTGGTAACATGGCGTCAAGCGTCGTTGATGGGCTCCGTCCGTAGACCAACTTGTACGGCGACAGCTGCGTCGTTTCTTGCACTGCCGTGTTGTACGCGAAGGTCACGAACGGAAGGATGTCATCCCATGTCTTGTGCTCGACATCGACGTACATGGCCAGCATGTCGGCGATGGTCTTGTTTAGACGCTTGGTGAGGCCGTTGGTCTGTGGGTGGTAGGCGGTGGTGCGGCGGTGGCTTGTTTGGCTGTATCTCAAAATGGCCTGAGTTAGCTCTGCAGTAAAGGCCGTACCTCCGTCGGTGATGAGGACCTCTGGGGCGCCATGACGCAGGACAATGTCTTCAACGAAGAATTTCGCTACCTCGGCGGCACTGCCTCTAGGTAGGGCCCTTGTTTCGGCGTAGCGGGTGAGGTAGTCGGTAGCTACGACGATCCATTTATTCCCGCAATTCGACGTAGGAAACGGCCCCAGTAGGTCCATACCGATTTGCTGGAACGGGCGGTGAGGTGGTTCGATCGGCTGAAGAAAGCCTGCTGGTTTTGTCGGCGGTGTCTTGCGTCGCTGACAGTCTCGACATGTCCTGACGTAACGAGCGACGTCGGCGGCAAGGCGTGGCCAGTAGTACTTCTCTTGTATCCTTGCGAGCGTTCGGGAAACACCGAGGTGTCCAGCCGTCGGGTCGTCGTGTAGGGCCAGGAGGACTTCTGGCCTCACTGCTGAAGGAACCACGAGGAGGTGTTCGGCTCGAAGGGGCGAGAAGTTCTTCTTCAGAGTTCTTCAGAGGGCAACCATTAATTCTTCGTGGCTCTCTTGACACAAAATACCTAAATTGAACTATGGGAAGAAAGATTTACGCGTGTTTTACATAAGGCTTACATAATTTCCAGAAACCTTTTCAGGGGCCCTCTAGGCTTTGCAAAACTAGTCCTTCAGCTTCCGCGTAAGAGATAGTATAGTTTGGCTGAACTTTTTTAAACATGGAAAATAAGTCTTGATGAGGTTGGCTCTCTACTCATGTAACAACGCGCAAAACTGGAAAGGACAACAGAGACGGAGTGTAAAGAGCACAGCGCTCTTTGCACTCTGTCTCTCTTCTCCTTTCCAGTTTTGCGCGCTGTTACATATGTTGAAATGAACCAACTAGCCCAGCAAGCAACCATCCTCGGCTCTATAGGGGATTAGAACACGCTTGCTGCTGCTTTTTAAATGCAAGCGTAAGCATGTACACTGCTTAGAAATATAGAAGCGATTATGGGGCCGTGGCAGCAGCTTTTTTGTACCGCTAGGAAGACTAGGGAACTGGCTAATAAATGGTGTACAATGAAAGCAAGAATACTGGCACTACATCGTGGCAGTATTTCGCCCCCGCGCGAACACGGAGCACTTTAGTATAGCGCAAAGAAAGCGTCAGTCAGAATACCGGCTGCCTATGTTTCGTTTTCTCTGCGCTGTATACGCACACCGTTACAAATAACTTGGCGACCTGCGTCCGAGACTGTCAGAACGTCAAGCTGTCTTCTTTTCTTCATAATATTTTCATTCAGCTGATACAAGCCGATCAATCAGATAAATTTTGGTGTCTAGTAAGATGGAAACAATAAATTGCTGACATCCTCACAGAAAAGAGAAAATTTTGTAAGCAAGTCGTCCACCCCTGATATCAAGTAATAAGCTGTGGTCATCATGGCATATTAAAACAAAGAATAATGATGAGCAGCATTCCTTCAAATTTGGAGTTTTTCTCTGGCTTCAATTAATACTGAAGAGAGATGGCTTATGTGAACGCGAAAAGGTATTAGATAGGCTGTTAAGTTACAACAAACTTTGGCAGATTTCCAGTATTGCAGATGGACAACTACATTCCACAATGGGATTGCGGGGATGCTAGACTGTCTGACGGACCATACGGGTTTTCCACGCGGGAAATATTTGCGTTGAGGGCAGCGTAGTGAAGGTTCTGTTTTTGTTTTCCTCGAAGCCCCGAGAAAAAAGAAAAACAATCCGCTTTTAGGATGGCTTAGTGCGGCACTCTGAAGGGTTATCATCTCTTAGACCGCTCCGCTTTCCAAACGTAGTTTACTCTTGCGTTTATTGAAAACATCTATTTAGCATAAAAAATCACTTAGTTACGTTTGCCTCGTATATTTAGCCAATGCGGCGCGTTTCCTTTCTAGCCAGTCCAGGCAAGGGCAAGGCGGGAGGACCTCCGGTAGTCCAGCATGCGGCGAGGCTGGAAAATGCGCTCACGGGGCTCGTCGGAGTAACTACAAAGGCTGCCACGAAAACCCGTGCATCGACGCCTGCGTCCACTGGCACTGTCCTTCCTGAAGGCGCCGACGAGCCGGACCCGGTCGTTGAGCCCCGTTCTCGGCCCCCCAGTCAGTCGCTCCAGTTCACCACTCTACCCAGCGACATCGAAAAATGCAGTGAGCACTAGTGCCACGCTATTTGTTCTCATCGCAATTCAGTAACGTCCCCACTAGCCATGGCAACAGTCGTTTTTTTTTTTGGAAAATTTTTAAAAAGTTCTATGTAATATAAAGCACAATACAATGCGTAGGGTGAATTACCTTAGAAGTCAGGGCATCACGTGCGCGAAAATTGCTATCAATACGTACATAAATAATACAGCCACGAATAGCCTATACAAAACCATCATTATTTTCTTATTTTACGTTTTTTTTTTCTTTTTTTTTCACCCCCATCCCTCTCTTCACTCTATACTTTTCATCCCAATCCCTTCCCCTTGTACCACTGCTGAGGTGTCCTCCTAATGAGAGACAGTTGCGGGGTACAACTTTCTTCTCCCAAAATCCCTCACCTTAAAACCACTTACTACTACTACTACTACTCCTCCTGTTAGAATTATTTCCTTCTGTTACGTGTTTTAACTGCCAAATAGACGAATATCAGCGAAGTCATTCCTGCTTATGGGGAAGTTCTTAGATAAAATGTTTCCTTAAAGTTCGTCTGAAGTGTTAGTTCGATTAGAGATGATGTTTTAATTAACTGAACTGTTCTAAGTATACTTTTCGAAAACTGACCTGGATGGGCATTTAGATTGTTAGCATTCTTTATGGTGACGTTTGTGTTAGGGATAGGTTTGGCTTAATATGTATCATGAAGGTCACACAGCTTACACGTTTTCCGAATACCCTATTCACTGTTGGCACTTAACTTCTGCCACAGTATTGCGCTTGTGAACAATGCTTTGCTTGCCAATTTTAAAATCCTTTCATGCAACTGCGCGGTCTCTTGAAGTGGCATACAGCGATCCTAGTTGGTTAACTTTACAAGCCAACAAAAACACTATCTAGAGCAGCATATTGTGATTCCCACAGAAGTCTTCTGTTAGCGTTAACATTGAAATTTTAATGTCATATTTATTCACTCCCCAAACCCGATGTTGATCGAGCCTTGTTGGGTTTCGATAAATTTTCAGAAGCGGGACCGATGCCAGCGCGTCTTCTATAAGTTCTGCGCGGAACCCCGGCGCGAGTTCTACTTCGACCCGGCGGAGAACGCCTGCGTGGCGCTGAGCGGCCTTTCTGGGGTCGAGGTTTGCAACCGGAGCCCGAACCGATTCCTCACGGCTCTGGGCTGCTCGCGGCAGTGCGTGCGCACCAAATACCCCGCCGAAAAGTGCTTCAAGACGGCTCTGCTGTCCAAGTGCGGCAGGTCAGCGAACCACTCGTATAATTTATCTGATAACTGTTTTGAGCAATGCACAAACTCATGCGCCGCGCATATTCATTTAAGGTTTTCTATTTTCCGCGCGACAGTAAAGCGTGGGAGTCGTTGCGTGGCGTTTGCCTGCTTTGGGAAGCTTTTGCGGCTGCAGGGAGTTGCGCGCAATCGGGATATAGCAACATGGCAATGATCGTATCCATTGCATGTTTGCACGCCGTATTATAATGCGACTGCTTAAATGAAGCTGTGTCAAGGTATACAAGGGTTCTCTTTTTCAGACAATACAGATTTTTGATAAAATTTGTGACAGTCACGCTGCGATCGTTTTCGCACACGTACTCCATGACGATGCGAAATTACGTTGCAGGAGCAAAAATGATATCGTCGCGACTAATTATCAAGAACTCGTTAATTAATTTTTAATATTTTACTTCAGAGTTGTTGGTATTAGAAAGTTGTAGTAGGTACCAATTCAGGACATAACCATATTAAAAAAAATCACGAAAGATGGACGTAATTCGAAGATATTCAACATCGAATTTTAAGGGCGCAATAGGAAGTCATTGCGCCCGGCGCGCAATAAATGCGACTTATCTGTTACGTCAGACCGGAATTATTTGTGACAAGGAAGTGACTAATTTTCAAGCGTCGCAACGGCCGAAACCATACGCGCGTATTTTAAGAAAAATGAGTAACTGCTATTTTCCAAGTTAGCCCTTTCAGGCGCCACCAGCGAAAACTGTGTGTAAATGTGCGAAATCAGTACAACGTTATTTCAAAGCACTCAATATTGTGTTGCAACAAAAATAATGTCATAATATGTTATTTATGCGTTATTGTAATATTGCCAATTAAGTTGGTATTAAATATCTGTTTATGATGAAGTCATTGATGATCTGTTTCGGCATAAATAGAATGTAATCTCAGTGTAGAAATACAGTGAAAATTCTTTTTTGGTTCTATCCATTTTGAGGGAAAAAAATTGCACTTCTCACATGGCACGCAGGAAGCAGCATGTCGAACCTTCAGCAAAACGATCATATGCAACAGTACACTTCAAAATGAAGTTAAATCAAGACACATTTATTATGCAGAAGGTTCAATTCACCAAAAGCTTGATATATCTTGCTCTTTCTAAGACCCTAGTTGATACAATTAACAAAATCAAGTGGTGTACACAATTGTGTACATAGCGCCTCAAAGGGTTAGAAGAGGATCCATGTATTGAATACAAATCGCCTTGTACTTGGCTCTGCACCTTTGTATAAAGCTCCCTGTGCATGACGTTGCGCCTTGTACATGAAATCAGTTCCACCGAATTTTTTCGGCGGTTAGTAGTGTCTTCCATACAAGCCATACTCGTATTTCAAGATCCACCATTGCGATACAGTTGTCTATCTGCTGAAAAAAAAATTTTTTAAATAAACAAACCAAATAAATTTCTGTTCTATAAAGCTTTTTTTTTTTTTTTGTTCTTGACGAAAGATATGCTGCGAAGTCTCTGGAAGGACATTTTAAGAATGGGCATTAACTGAATATTTGACTTTGGTGCCCCATTAACCCTCTCAGCGTGAAATATTTTTTTTAATAGGAAGATTTTTCTTGTACATGTCGCTTTACAACTACCTAAAAGGCACAAATGTAATGTATTCTGATTACCGATCCGTATACAAAAATGGCGTAATACACATAACTTGCATTGACGTCACTGTGGTCGCCATCTTCGGTTACCAGCTGGTTGAGATGCGCATAAACACCTGCTCGATCGCGCGGAGCAAGAAATGGTTCCCCCCTCCAATCCTTTGTGTTCCCCTTGGCGCGGCTGGCGAACAGAATAAAGCGGGGAGAGTATAAAGAACGCAGGAAGCGAACGACACTCTGTCCTCCCCTGCACTGATTCTCTAATGCGATAAGAAGTTGTGGTGGCCGCCATGTTCAGGTACCCGGCGCAGAGAACCTTTCAGTGACATCACGTGAAAGTTATGTGTTATGTATATAAGGCACCAGTGCTCAGTGGTTGTAAGACGCTATACGAGTCACACTGAATTTGCCAATTCATTAATTGCACCTTGATGGCAACGAGCTATTGGTGAATCTAAAAGGTGCGCACGTGATATAGGCGGCTTTTCAATGCTTTTCTATGACCTCCGTGTAATTGTTGCACGCTTAGTGAGGTTTAGAGTGACAATGCAGTGTCTAGTGCACCGAAATTATTTTCGCCGATTCGTGCGAGAGCATTTCTACAGGAACTTACCTTCATCACCATCCCCATCTTCATCTCTTGCATCTTTCATGCATAGACTACAGCAAACGTTTGGAGATTCATTGAATGAAACCTCGTGAGTGGAGTCCCCTGGCAGATTAGTAAGGCAATGCATGCCGATTTCTGGCTCCTCGAGCAGAATAACACTTGGAAAACCTGGCGAGAGTAGAACGCAAGAGCATAATCGTGACCACCCGCCTTCTCATTCGCTAACCTGACTTCGCTGCTCGGTGGGCACCTCAAATGTGCTCCAAGGAAAGGAACATGTGTGCTCATAAAATTGGCCGTTTCAAACTATCCTAGAATGCCTACTGCGAGTACGGTTGTGATGTGCCCACTACACCGCAGTTCTTCCTTTTTACGAATTGGTGATGTACCCACTACCCGTCCGTAAGGCAATACGCGTACCTACCTGCACACTTTGTTGGTGATCTTGGTGATGACGATTATTATTTAGGCCAGAGATCTGTGTAATGGGTTGGCCATAAAAGCACACACTCGTTGCGCAATTCACATGTATTCATGACTGGTGCGATTCTACGCTCCTGCCACGCAGAAGCGTGTGATTTTCGTTCACGGACAACGCCGATTTTAGCTCACAACCAACGACACCGACACCGCAATATCTGCGAAAAAACCAGCTCTTTAACGCCATCGCGTTTAAAAGCGAAGGCTGACGCGAGCAACACGGCCGAGATTCTGTATGGTTGGGAGCGATGCTTAAATGGCAGTGAAAGGTCACCTTTGTCAGCAGACGCTTCAGGGTCTAGAAATGATAGAAAATTATGATAGCTATTAAGGTAGTAGTTAATAACTGAAACATGAAAAAGCCGCTTGCTGCTGTTCTTTTTTTTTCCTCATCTTCCGCCATATTGGTTTCAGCTTCACAGAGTTCGGAGGAAGACGATAATGAAGGGACCATTATATATGCCGGCACGGTTTTATTTAGAATACCCTAGATTTTTTCTTTCTTGTCAGAAATTTGAGGAGTTTTCCTTGTGGGCTTTTTATAAGGCACCAGGGCCCAAGAGTAACGATTATCCTGTTTTTCCACAGAGACGACGTCGTGAACGGCAGCAACCTGTGGTTCTTCGACGGTAGCGGCTGTCACCTGTGGAACTTCCCGTCGGGCAAGTGTCCATCCAGGGACGGCCAGCTGTTCTCCAGCGTCAGTCGCTGCCTGGACGCGTGTGCGAGGCGGCGCGCGGGCTCCGTCCGCCCCTGTCGGACGCCTAAGCCGACCACGTGCAACTCCAAGCAGCTCAAGTTTCCTTTCTTCGCTGCTGACTTCGGGCGAGACGTCTCGCTGCGCTGTCTGCCCACCACGACGGCTGGCGAGGCGCTCCGGCGGTGTCTGGCTGGCGCCAACCGCTTCCGCACAAGGGCGGCCTGCAAGGCGGCCTGTGTTCGCGGGGGCAGGAAGCGCGCTGCGCAGCCCCGATATTAGAAGTGGCTTCGCGTCGGGTCCCCGCTGTACACGTCGCGGGAATCAAGAAGCAACGACGGGCAACCAGATAGCGGGGATGCCTGCATTTTTATTTAAATAAATTGCTCAGTTATTCGGGAAAACATGCTCTGTAATTAACGTCGCCTATACGGAAGCAGAGAGAACTTGGATAGCTTTTGCCGGTTTCTAAACTGCTTTTGTACTGATATAGGCTCGGAAGGATCATGCACACTTTTAGATACTAACCTTACTTTTCTGGTAAGCTGATGTTCGCTTCTACGCCAGGCAGTAGTTCGCATAAGTGTGTAAACATCAGTCTCCGTGAATAATTAAAAACATCTATTAAAATAATCAAGTATAGGGTAATATGATAATACCCTGAGCTATAAAAAATAAAGTGCAGGGTAATATGATAATACCCTGAGCTATAAATTGGCTCTAAACGATCAGGTCGTCAAATGAAATACCTGACAAAGGTCACAGCAACGCCTATGCGTGCAGCCGGAAAGTCATTCTCGGCATTTTGATTTAATTGCAAAGCATTTCTTTGTCAACCGGATGCACTTCGAGCATTCGTATTTTTTTTATCTGTGCGCTTACGGCCGGGTGCTCTCGTGATCGCCGCCTTATTTTTGTACAAGAGACCAACTTGCTATGCAGCAGCATGCCTCACCATGCTGCTGCCGTTTCAAGTCATTCTAAATTTCTGGACACGGTGCAAACCTGTATCGCACCATAACACCCAATTTTATTGTACGAATATGCTAGCCACCTCTTGTGTAATACCCCAAAAAGCTTAAGGCAATAAAATGAAATGAAATGGTCAGGCCATGACAACACGCAACGCACACGAGGTGCAATGAGAATGAACCGAACCAGTATGCTATAGTAGACTGCGCATTAGTGACGTAGAACGTCGGGCTTTTGACAGCGAAGCTGTTTACCAAATCATTCCTTGCGAGAATTAGCATGCGACAAAAGAAAGCTGGCGTACGTTTTCATTTATTGTTTCTCATGGCCGCAGCAACGTCACGAACAGCTTTGATTGCCAGTGAAGTTTTTAGACGTCAACAATCACACATGCCCTCATAAATATACGGCACGTGCACGCGTTCCCAATTAATGAAACAGGTGTGCTGTGGTCCACGACAACAAGTAGCCCCTTCCTAATCTTCGTACGTTTTTCTCATGACACCAGAGTACTGCGGCGAAAGTGACTTAACGAGCGCTTTGCACGTGATAGATGAAGGCCAGAAAATTTTAGAACCTCTGTCCCTTATTGCCATTATCTGATCGTGCTGGTGTTGGGGATGTTTTTCTGGAGATTTGTGGCCATGCCAGGCCATGCCAGAACAATCGGAGAGTTCGCAAGTGTGGGCGTACCAAACAATCGTGCATGACGTTGCGAGGCTTATCTCATTTTGCCAAGACAGTCCGGTTCCTCTTTCGGTCCTCGTCCACGTTTCATAGATTGTCTGATGCGCGAGGACATGGCTTGCATCAACGTGGCGGGCTCGTTTAACTACAGTACAACGACAACACCACGCGTCGACGTGCTTAAAAAAAGTTAGGCAGATCCCATGTACCATGAGAATCGACGTTATGCGAAGCATGCAGAGGTAAGGGTACTGGGTTGTAATTTTTTACGTTACGTTACGTTACGGAATAACTTTTTTTACGTTACGTTACAGAATAACTCTAAAGATATGCACAAATGTTTCACGCACATACATATGTTGAACAGTCGCATATGTTTCATATAACCAGCTGTTTACGGTTGTCCCAACAGAAGCATGGGTATTGTCAACACCAGAAGCCGTAAGCTGATATGTAGATCTTGTGCTTGCAAGGATAGTAGCCTTAGATAGTGCTACGTAAACCAACTGCAGTGGATGGCGCTTAAGTATACAATTGACGTTAACCCAACATGACTTCTTCATCATAGTAGTACATATGTAATGTTTTTAAAATTAGATAGCCAGCACCATAGACGTGCGCAGGGTTCCCCTTCAGGGGGGGGGGGGGGGGGGGGCGACGTTCGTCGCAGCGCCCCATCTCCCTATTAAATCAATGTATGGGGCAGACTGTCGCGACCCCCCCCTCTTATGAATGGGAATGTCGCGCTCCCCCCCTCTTAGGTGACTAGGGGGGGGCGCCCCCCCCCCCTTGTTTCCCTCGTGTGCACGCCTATGGCCAGCACTGCAGCCACAATTGACGTTTCACGAGCATTACGCCTGTATAGGGTCTTTTTTCAAACCAGTTTCGAGACCTGACGTGGCTCTGTGGTAGAATATTTGATTGCCACGCAGAATGCTTGGGTTCGATTCCTGCTGGGACTATGATTTCTATTCTTTGCATTCGTCGGGTCAACTCCGCCGATGTCAGTTTTTCTTAATGCTGTCGCCTTTAAATTACCAGTGTCAGCGCAACCGATGTCAGTTTCTTAACGCTCTCGCATTTAAATTACCAATGTCTGTCCTCGCCGTTCCTGGGTAGATATAAATTGTCAAAATCCTGTGGCGCATACCCGCATACCGCGGCCCGTGGTATAGGGGTATGAGCCACACGTGTCCGGAGAAATAAGTTTGACGACGTACGCGACGGGATTTTCACTTAATTCAAGTCACGACCAGCCAGACGTATTCGTCAAATCCTCTTACCCTGCCATACTAACTTTGGTCGACCTCAAGCTAAAGAGGCTATCATGAGAGCATCCAGACGTAGATAGACAGATACGTAGATAGAAACGCTAAAAAAAAAAGGCGGGACGGACTAAGTCAGACGGAAAGTCAGACTCACGAGAGGTTCCTGAGGTAACGCGGGACATTGCCAGAGCATGTGCGAGAGTGAACAATAAACTTGTGTGCAATCTGGGCATTGTGGAGTGATGTCCGAGTTGTAATGGCTGAGTCGGCCCCGTGATGTAAGAAATGTATTTTTCTACACCGTCATTCCGACGAACTGGCGGCGCGGCGTGCATGCCCGCACTTTGGTTTCCGCGCCCGCGCGTGCTTGTCGCGTCTTCCGCGGCAGCGCGGGTAGCACCTGTTGGTACCTGAGCGGTAGCGTTACGTTCTTATCAAACGTCAAGAAGTGAAAATCGGTTCGCAGCAACCATACTCCATTACATTGCAGGACAATGGGCCTCGGTCGGGACCAAATAAATATTCGTATCACCCCGAAATTCGTATCAGCCATGATCGTATCACCGAGGTTTCACTGTATATGAATGCCATGTAGTGGAAGGAATCTCATTAACGCATCGTATATTGCGTGACAGAAGCGTAGAATCGCGCCAGGTGTCAAAAGTTGTGAATTGACCAGGGAGCGCGTGTTTTAAAGGCCCACCCAATGCAAAGCGCTCAGACATATCATGAGCTGCAGAACCATCAACAAAGTGAACAGCTGCATAGGTTCGCGTGTGGCCCTACGAACGTGTAGTGGGCCCTTCGCCGATTCGCATAAGGAATAATTATGCCGTAGTAGGCACTTAACAACTTTGCTTGCAGAGGGCACTCAATGATACTTTGAAACGGCCAATATTACGCGCACAGTCGTTCGTTTCGTTACAGCCCGGTTGAGGCATGCGCCGAGAACAGAAGCAGGTTAGCAGTTCAGAAGGCGAAGCGCACGAGGCCCGATTACGCTATCACGATCTACTCTTGAAGGCGAAGCTCAAGTGTCCTCCAATTTTTTTAAATGCGAACGCATTTCTTAGTCGGGCTATGTCAGGCATCTGGCGTTGTCCGCGGCGGTGTCCGCGCTCTGGCAGGTGTTATCTCTCCACTCTCACTCCCTCTCCCATAGCAACAGCTGCGGGCGCGCACGCTTATCCTCGCCCCTAGCAACCGGAGCATGTGGTGCGAGAGAGTGTAGGAGAGGGTATGTGTAGTGCTTCGCCGCTCCTTCTCTCGCCGTTCGCTCTCTCTCCTCCCTGCGCCCCACTCTCCCGTCCGCTCGCGCCTCACTCTCGACCGTTCGCTGGATGGGCGCCTCTCAAGGCGATGGCAGAAGTCGGTGAAGGCGAAATCTCTCGGCGCAAGAAATGCATTCACATTTCCTCACGATTCCCTTCGGGGAGGTGGGGGCATTTTTTTGTGCTCCTTCCCTTTACGCGCCGAGAGTATTTTAAATGCGAAGCATTTCTTAGCGAACTTCGGCGACTTTGAGCGTATCTATCTATCTAGCTATATATCTAGCCGCCTAAGACTTTGTGCTCTCCTGGCCGTATCGTTAATGGAATTTATACCAAATTTGGTATGGCATAACATGAATGTATGACGAACATAAATGGCTGGTCACATCATGAAAATCATGACTAACTTGTCATGAAAAGTATGATTTACATGCCACACTCCTGGCGTGCTCGCGGCCGTTTCGTTAGCTTGACATACACCAAATTTGGGATTGAGTGACGTGACTGTATGACGAACATAAATGACAGGTGGTAATATGCAAATAATGACGTGCATGTCATGAACAACATGATTTACATGCCACGCTCATGGCGCGCTCGCGGCCGTTTCGTTAGCTTGATATACACCAAACATGGGATTGAGTGACATGACTGTATGACGAATATAAATGACAAGTGGTAATATGGAAATCATGACTTGTCATGTGCGACATGACTTGCATGCCACGCTCATGGCGCGCTCGCGGCCGTTCCGTTAGCTTGATACACACCAAATTTGGTATTGGGTGACATGACTGTATGACGAACATAAATGACCAGTGGTAATACGGAAACCATGACTTGTCATGTGCGACATGACTTGCATGCCACGCTCATGGTGCGCTTGCGTCTAGTTCGCTAGCTTGATATACACCAAAATTGGTATTGCGCGACGTGACTGTATTACGAACATAAATGACAGGTCCTAACATGTAAGACATGACATGCAAATTATGTAAAGCATGATTTGCTCCTTCCTGGCTGCTTCGCATTACATCGATTCCCACAGTGCGTGGGATCTGCCGGCTTTTTGTTTGTGAGAGTTTATTCAATTCGTCTGTCAAATGCTGCTGAATTTTATAAAAAATGTTATTGGTAGGAAACATTAAGGGACACCTTGAAACTTACGAAACAGGGATCCCGTGTCTAATCGAAGGCAAATAGGTTTTTAACGCTGGAGCGCCAAGGCATGGAGTGTTCACGCTGTTACGATTCCAGGACTGTCTGCCATTGTTCGTCATCCTGCGGAGAAGCGAGGTACGCGCAAGACTTCTTAGGAAATTATATGGACTGTGTTCATGATGTGACTCTTGCAATGAAGATTGCACAGTTCGCATTGTGTGAGCCTTGGTTGTAACTTACTATTCTACCGCGGTATATTACCTCTGTTAACGTGATTCCTAGCCCTGCATGACGCCTGTGTAGGGTCTTATTGCGAGAGAGTTTCAAGTACGGGCCTGTGGTAGAATACTCGACTTCCACGCAGGGAACCCGAGTTACGATCCCCTCGATCCTGGATATCCTTTACAGCCCTGAAAGCTGTTACGAGATCACAACAACATCCCTTTTACAGCGAAAGCTGTCATGAGGTCACAGCAACAGCCGATTTTGGCGCCGTGGGTGTCTGCCGTCATCACCGCCGGTGTCCGTAACCGTTATCGCGCAAAATAATAAAAATGAAACAAGAGAAAGACAATTAATTTTTATTGTGCGACCAGACACGCGTTCTCTTCGCCCAGAGGTGGGTGACTTTCTCATTCCAGGTAGCCATGGCTAGCAGCCGCCGCCCGAGAGAAAAAAAAGCTCTTTCCGAGAGAGAGAGAGAGAAATCTAGGATCGGTTGGGATGGGAACCAGAGCCCACGGCATTGCAGCCCACGCTGGTGTGTGAAACTCCTTCGCGAAAATACCCTGCATAGGCGCCATTTCTCGCAAGAAATCTGGGTTATGACTAAAGCGTGGGAGAAGACCAAAATAACACCGAGGCATCACAGAATGCGAATTGCGCAACGAGTCTGTCACTGAATGCTTCCAACCCGTTACAAAGGGCTCAGCCGTAAATACTAATCGTTATCAGCCGCAGCACAAAGAAAGTGCAAATAATCCTCCACACGTATGTACCGGGTACCGCGGCTCTCCGCCGAATTAATAGAATGACATATTGGGTGCTTCTGTACTTCATGAAACTTACGATGATTTACGGCGTAGTAGGTACCTAGCATGTGCACTCACATCACTTGCCCCAGCAGAGTCTACAACGGAATTTAGAAAGGCCGCTTTTTTTATCTTTCGCTGTGACTGTGCCGCGTGTTCCGTGCAGGCCTGGCGATTCTCTTTTTTGGTGCCGTAGTTGTCTGCCGCCGTTGCCGCCGGTGTCCGTAGCCGTCGAGAAGAGAGCAAAAGGACGAGAAAAAAAAAAAACACGAAGGAGGCCATTCGGCACTACAAAGAAAAAGAAATATAGAGAAATAGAGAAATGTGTTACCCAGCGAGCGGCGAAGGGCCCATGCTTAGCGGTAGAGCACTGCACGGGCCGATTTTTCCGACCCGGGCCCGGCCCGGCCCGAAAACGCCACGCACCGGCCCGCCCGAGCCCGGCCCGGTGTTTTTAAATATGGCCCGTACCCGGCCCGGGCCCGAAAGGCTTGGGCCCGGCCTGTTTCAGCCAAATTATGCCTTAAGCATAAACGAGGCACTGTCCAATCTTCGGTTATTTTGAAGATATTTGCCGCGCACAATATATTTTCTAGAGAGTGTTATGAGAACTTTCAGTGTCACGACTTTCACAGGTGCTGCGTATACTTTCGCTTAATTACGCCCGTAACACTTTTGCGAAATAATTGCAGGGCAATATAAAATATAATTGGAGGCATAGCTTGCTGTCTCGTGTACGCATTGCTAACCACGAAATCTTATTTTTGCATTTCAAAGAACGACTACAAAATGTAATACCCCCATGAAGTGGAAAAAATGGCGGACATTTATAGTTTGACTCTACATGCATTGCATACGAGCTGGGGCTGTTGAGCGAAAGTGACAAGTTTCCTGCAAACTTCATTTATTGCACAATGCACTAAAAAAAAAAAAAAAAAAAAAAAAAAAAAAAAAAAAAAAAAAAAAAAAAACCGCTCTAGCTGCTTCTGGGAGGAATACACGAGGCTGGGCAGCGTTACATAAATTAAAGCTGTCGTGTCGACTCCTCGGCAGGAAACTGTCCCTACACTACGTCTTCGCGCTTAAAACAAGAAGGTTCTTTGCCCCACTCTTCTTCCCCTAGTCGCCACCACCGCAGTGCCATAGATCTGTCAAAGGGAGCCACACCCGTTAGCGAGCGAGCCACCAAAGTTCTCGCGATGCGTTAGCGGCAAAAGTGAAGCCACGATTTGCTCCCGGTTAATGTCGGAAACATGCTGTTTTCGGGTAGTGCCCGCTTAGAGGTAAGAAAGTGTTGCTTTGATAATGTAAGCGTTAAGTTAACTATAAAATAATATATCGTTGGTCCCGAGGAATGTGACCTATCTTGGTGAGTATTGATGACTTCACCTTCAATAATATTTGCCAACACTTTGATGCTTCTTAACGTAACAAGTGCACGCGTCGAGCACTATCCGTCCCCCCCAAAATTGCCGCTATCAAACTGCTAAGGCGTGTAACCAAAACACTGCCTTTTCTTCGCTGCACGCTAACGTTTCATCTTGCCACTCGTAAGATGGCGGATTCCTGGCTTGGCATTCAAGCATATTTTTCACTGCAAAAATAAATTTTTACTCTCCTTGTTCCTACCTCAACGAAAAGAAAACCCCTAGCGTAGCGTGCACTACTTACAAATAATTGTGATTTCTATGCTCTAACGTGAGTGCCCACATTACTTCGGACTCACGTTAGAGAACACCTTAGGCGACAAAGCTACCCCTTGGGCGTCACTGTAGCCGATGACCTTGGTATGTCCACTATATCCGTACAACTAATGAGAGTGCAGAGACGTCTATCCACCTCGCAACGCTTGGCTAAAAAAATAATAAAATAAGCGGAATTGCAGCATAGGCTGCTCCTCGCTTGCTGCTTCACATGACATCGACAACCACAATGCGTGCGGTCTGCCGTAATTTTTTTTTCTGCTTTGAGATGCATATGCAAACTGAGCATTGCTGGGTGGATCACTCTGCGTGCAGCGGTGCCGGAGGTTTCAAATTCGAAGCATTTCTTTGCGTACTGCAGGCACTTTTAGCGTTTCTATCTGCGTATCTATCTATCTATCTATCTATCTATCTATCTATCTAGCCGCCTACGTCTGGGTGATCTCGTGATTACCCCTTTAACTTGGGGTAGACCAAAATTAGTATGTGAGAATAAGATGGTTTGACGAATATGACTCGCTGGTCGATCGTGACATGAATAATGACAATCCCGTCGCGTACGTCGTCAAACTCTTTCGGGCAAACCCTGTGGCACATACCACGGGGCGGGTATGTGCCACAGGTATGCGGGTATGTGCCACAGGTGATTGACAGTTTAGACTACCCAGGAACGGCGAGACAAAGATTGGTACTTTTAACGCCAGAGCGTTAAAAAGCTGACGTCATCAGCAGCGTTGACCGGACGATTGCAAATAATAAATGTCAGGGTCCCAACAGGAATCGAACCCAAGCATTCTGCGTGGCAATCAAGCATTCTACCACATAGCCACGCCAGGTGTCGGAACTGCTTTTCGAATAGACCCTAATGTTCGTGAAACGTCAACTGTCGTTGCAGTGCTGGCTATACAATTTTATAAACATTACATGTGTACTCCTATGATACAGCCGTCACGCCGTGTTAACATCAATTATAGTAAAGCGCCATCCACTGAAGTTGATATATGTTGCAGTGTCCAGGGCTAACATCCTGGCGAGCACAAGCGCTACATATCAGTTTACCGCTTCTGTTGTTGCTACTGCCCATGTTGCTGTTGGCATCGTTACGCAACTGTAAACAACTTGTTATACAAAACATATGCGACTGTGGAACATATGTCTGTGCGTACAACATTTGTACATGTCTTTAGCGTAATTTCGTAACGTTTCGTTCAATAAAACATTACAACACAGTCACCTTCCCCGCATGCATCGCATAACATCGATTCCCAAGGTACGTGGAATCTGCCGGAGGTTTTTTCTTTAGGCTGTGCCAATAACACACTTGAGGGCAATAAGCTTTTTTGCGATAATAATTGGCACTCTCGACGGGATTTTGCCGTCGCCGTTACCGTCACCATCGCGGTCATGTCCCGTATAAAGTCCAAATCGATAACACCTCCCCCCCCACCCCCGCGCATGGTATGTTCTTCCCGAGGGAAGAGACGCGCGAGCGGGGGCGACGAACGCGGCTGAACCAGAGATCAATCGAGCCGGCCCATCACCGCCCCTTGGAGGGCACATGCGATAACATCCCCCCGCTCGGAGGGTCCTGCTGTCGTAGCAGAGAGCAAACGCCCGCCCGTCTAGAACGAGCATGAAAACTGACTTTTTTCCATTGCTTTGCCTATATGAATGAATGTGTAAATGTATTGTCCGAGGTGTCTACGCTGCATTTTTATTGTGCGCACAACAGAATTACGAACGTATACGTACATGAGCGTTGAGTACACTGCAGCAGTTCCCTATTTTCCCGAGTAAAATTACATCGATTGCGCGCATCTTAGTGTTGCAGCAAACAAACGAGCTCCTGAACTCAAAATCATTCAGTGCCGCGCATATTCCAGTATTCGCCCGGAGAACAGCTAATGAACCACTATATATATGCGCTAATCTATGCTGCGAAAGATAAATAGCTAGATCGATTCATAGACCTATTTAACGTAGCCTTCAAGGATTAAGCAATGCACTGCATGAAATGATTGAGAGCAAGACAACTTGTTATCGTACGCCCACAGCTATTCTGGTGCCCTTATACTACGCGTGGCCTTCTCAAACGAATTCACTACTCAAATGCAAATCATTTGGTAGGCTATTTCTTCTCCGCAGGAGAACCACGTTGTCCCAGGAGAACCAAGAACCACGTAGCCAGGTCGAACTTGGTTGACTGGCCTATCGTGATCAATTGCAACTAGATTAGTGCGTGCAAGCGCAAGAAGAGGAAGTGCATGTTCAATGCGATTTTTTTTATGAATGGTTTATAACCTTGATGAAAATTCAAGCAAGTAAGTACGTCCGAAACTAAAAAAATAACATGTGCATGATGCGACATCTCCGATATCGCCTCGATGCACCGGCAAAGTGGCGCATGTTCACTTCTTCCCTGCTTTGCGACCGGCCTGAGGCTCGGCGGCCCCGACGTAGAAGAGGTTCTCTTGCAGCAGCTCTTCGAGCGTGATTCGGCCGGTCTCGGGAAGGAAGAAAGTGACGAGCATCGCCCCGATGAAAGTGATGATGCTGAAGAAGAAGCCGAGTCCGGAGAGCCGCAACGTGTCGCGCACCTGGTCGAAGAAGGCGGTCACTCCCGCGGCGCACGCCCAGTTGAACGCAGACACCAAGGAGAGCAGAGTGCCGCTGCCGCGACACGGCACCAGTTCGGCGTTCAGGAGCCACACGACGGGGCCCAGGCCAATCGAAAAACCTGCACAGCGGGCGTTACCGACGCGCCGTCATGTACGGTGACCACATGTCCCCCATTTTCCGTAAATATGAACCAGCTGCCCTGCGTAGTCCTCGCCCTTGTAGCACTCATTAACTGTCCTTCAAGTTAGAATTTACACATTTCAAGAAAAGGCATCGATTTTCAGGA
>JALIZH010000189.1:0-14298 GCA_030522465.1 Rhipicephalus appendiculatus
AGTGGCGTAGCCAGGAATTTTGTTCGGGGGGGGGGCTCGCATATCAACACTATATATATATATATATATATATATATATATATATATATATATATGAGAGTGAGATGCGTATGTGATTCTCCAGCATTTTAAATGTTGTCTTAGTTGCATGATGGCGCTGTTACAGCACAAAGTGTATGATCTAATGAAATGCATAGTTTTTGTTTTCCTTTACACTTCTCATCGTTCGCAGCACCTCTCCGGTGAAACGTGCCGGCTTGCCATTGCGGAGGAAACAATTAAAAGTCTTTTACATAGGGCTGCCCAAGTGAACTAACGAAAGTCTATGCAACTCTGGAAACGCAGTACATTCTTTGGGACCCATTCGCATAAGTGAACGTTGTTTAAGTGGCATTTTAGTACTAACCAAACTTTACATTTCGTGCTTAATTCTACTGACATGACTTTGCTGCATCACATGTTTTCTGAGAAGAAGGCCCTCATAATTTTCCTCTCCAGCTGTTCACCTTGACCAATAGTTCCACCAGGATCTATCACGCACCGCAATCGTCAAGTATTTTTGCATGATTACTGGAAATAAATCTTACTACGACTTTGGAATATGAAAGCTTCATGTGGCAAAGTTCGTATACTTACGTTATAATCACTAGATTATTTAAGTTGAGTCATGTGAAGAAGCCATTTAGAAAATACAAATTTATTACTGAAGATATAATGCACTAAATTTAAACCTAGCTATATTTTGCTGTGCATTTGCATGCTCCTGTTTTTCTGCTCATGCTTGGAGATCCATCTACATAATCGATGGAGCAGAATTCACTACAAACGTCACAATTGTCTTAGTTTCGAGAAGCTATAATTGATCAAAATCTGTTGAAAACGGTGATCGAATCAATTTTTCATGCTGTGTGCGCATGTTTTTTTTTTTTTACCCGCTATACTTCGCACTGTTAGAATAAGCTCGCCCGCGAACTCTGCCAGCTTACTATTGAAGTAAACAATAACGAAGAGCACCGTTACGTCTAGCAGACTTATACCCTGTCACACGGCAAATCTAATGTCATTTACACCAAATGACATTAAGCGGACCTAATGTCATTTTACCTGCGTGCTGTCACACGACGAAAACAAATGTCATTTTAAAATGATGACCATGACCTTAGCCCTCCTGAGCCGTGGCTTTGGGAGAAATAAAAATCTTTAAAACTTGCTTGTAACAAGCGTGTATGCCCAAAATAATATTTTATCACTAAAAACGTGCTTCTAGAATATAAACGCAGCCGTTTCACACAAGTTGCCACAGTTGCACGACACAAACGAAGTCAAGCCAAGAGCCACTCGAAAACCAACATGGCCGATGATATCCAGTGAACTGAAGTAAAGTGAGCTAGAATAGGGTAGTGGGCTCGCTGGGGTCCCCTACCTGACGCCGGCTATGTCACATGTGTGGTGGCGCCACCGGCGGCTTGAATGTAGGGTGTTGCCTGGTGGAGGCGTTTGTGCGAGCAGCATCTATGCTATTTTTGTGCGCTGTTGTCATATGCACTGCACATAAATACACGCGACTTTCGACAGGGTAAAAGGTGATGCTGATGTAGCTGAGACAATGAAAAAAAAAACAATTAAAAAGAAAACTTGCGCGAGCTAGGTGCGTTCACGTAAGACAGGGTATGCAGCTCTGCTGTAGCTCGTTAAAAGGTTAAATAAAACACACTGCTGAAAGTCAGTACTCGCGCGAGTAAATCAACAGAAAACATTATTTTATGAAGCTCTGTCGCCGTTGTTACTTGTGCGAACGCGCGATTAAACTGCACGCATAACTCCGTGAATATGAGGGCTGCTGCGCACATTTGAGGTGCATGCAAGTTGCACTAAATGTGAAAAACAGAATGGCAACTTTTCAAACCTTATTTTGAGCGGTTTGCATTTCTTTAGAAAATGGCACTACTTTCTTGACGCACGCCAGCGTGCTGATGCTAACCTTGACGCAGACTGGATAGTTTACCACGAGCTTTTAATGCCATATATTCCACAGCTGATGATGGCTTGCAGCTGCTTATCCTTTCTGCAGATCGCCAGTACTCTTGTGATATAGCACCACCACATAACATTATACAGTGAACGAACATCACAACTTCTTCTGACTGTACCTCGCTTTTTGTAGTCAGCACAGTCATGCACTAGACGACGCCGTCGCTGCCTATGGGAACTGGTGCTTGCTTCAAAACACGGAAGGAAGTGTTAAGTATATAGTTTGAGCTATCTGGATTAGCGTGTAGATCACCTGAGATCTCTTCTGAACGCGCTTCCATGAGTTGCGCACACGTCGCAGGCGTTTACGTCGAGTTTACGGCACAACCATCAACATAATCGTCAATGGTACGAGAACACACCTTCTTCTCGAGTTGAACACTTCCCGACCGCTTTTTCTTTCGGGTCGGTCTTTCTCGTGGTGCCTTCTTTGTCAAATACGACGCGAAGTAAGGCAGAATGGTAGGCACGGCGTCTTCTCGCAGGCACGTGGTGTACCTACTTCCTTCCCTTCGATTATATGCACGCATAGTCTCGCAGCACATACTTAGGCTCAAAATGAAATTCACACGCAGCACATGTATCGTTCAGAGCTTTATCCGCTCGATGCGTACTCCTTTCTTATTGCTTCCTCAGGGCTGCGTCCTTCGGAACGCCGAACAGAGACGGCTTCGTGCTGCCCTTCACGTGGACGTAACCTGTCCAACAGCCTGGCGCAAAACAGTGGTTTTGCCGCCACGGCGGCATTTTAACAGCGTGAGACGGTCACTTGTCAGGCCACATCACAGTACGCACAAGAACATTCAGCAGATTGAGGACGCAAGGCGCGACGGGTTCTCAAAGGGACAAAAATCCGCACACTACGGAAGCAACTATAAACAGACTCCAACTGCCCCAGCGCCAGCGCACACTACATTCAATGCGGCGGTGGCGCCGCGCCGCGGATGCGCGCCGAAGCACGTTTGTGTGACACTGGCGGCGTCACCGCAATGCATGGCGCCGGCCGGCGAGCGAGCCCACTACCCTATTCTAGCTCACTTTAACTGAAGCGTGAGCGCACGACCGACTCCCCGGCTGCAGAAATGAGACGGCGGCAGCAATTTCGCGTAGTCACCACCTTGATCACCACAACACGTGCAATCGGACGATCAACAACCGCGATACAGGCAACAACGACAACAAAGCACAAATGAAACATGGCCGGCGTCCAGGCGCTGTAGCTGAGAGTAGCTTTCGTTTAGAAACTTTCGCGCGTGCTATTATGCCATCAAATCAGTAACAAGCTAATCTAGTAAAGAATATGATATTTACAAATGACAAAAGTTACGTTTACATAAGTTAACAGCCATCTCCCTAAAAGTCCCTGGCGTCGAGGCTACTCATTCGGTCCGAAATCGAATGCGAATGTGTTTCGGGAACTCATTCGACGGGAAATGTCATTTTCATCGAATGGCATTTAGTTTCCCCGTGTGACAGCAAACAAATGACATTACAAACGAATGACATTCATTGTAAATGACATTAGACTTGCCCTGTGACAGGGGTATTA
The DNA here is from genome assembly GCA_030522465.1 of Rhipicephalus appendiculatus. Taxonomy (NCBI): domain Eukaryota; kingdom Metazoa; phylum Arthropoda; class Arachnida; order Ixodida; family Ixodidae; genus Rhipicephalus; species Rhipicephalus appendiculatus. The sequence goes on from JALIZH010000189.1 coordinate 3,581, forward strand.
CATACATATATGAGCTTTGTCATAGACCCAGTGATCAAGTTTACCTTCTGGTAGTGCACATTGTAATGCAATACTATGTAAGTTTGTCTACCCACCAGACAGTTTGATCCACCTATCCACCTGACATCCCACTAAAAATATACTGCTACACTTTCTTAGAAAGTGCAACTAATAGGATTTATTTGCATGAAAACTAAGGAAGCGTTCACACTGATTGCGAACCTTAATAATGCGTGGTGCATGTACTGCTGAGATGAACTGCCGGTGAGCGAAATTATGACCTGTTTCTCAGACCACAAACGAGTGACTAGAACCGGAAGTGAAATGTAAAATTTCCTTTGGAGTATATGATGCTACATGATGCTACTTAAACTCGATGTTTCGCGAATGAGCACTGTCATACTGCTTCTTTTCCAGATTTGCATAGACATCAATTCACGTGCTTTATGAGATATTTTTTACGCAGGACCTTTCAACACCACTTATCCCAAAACATTACGCTACTGAGTCACGAGACAACGTACCTCACATAGACAGCTGTGGTTCTATGGAATACACATTAAATATAGATTTTTTGTTCACATCGTGACATTCGCATTTATAAAAGATAAAAATACAAAGCAAGCAAAATTTTCAAACCGCAAGCCACCGCGGCGGTGGCATTTTTATGGAGACGAAATGCTTGAGGCCACTGTAAGTAGGCGAGCCTCCTTGACTCAAGTGCTTGTTAAGAAACTCAAGCGGTAGAAATTTTCCTAGTCCCCCCACTACGAAGTGCCTGATAACCACACCGTGGTTCTCGGCGCGTCAAACTCCACAAATTATTATTAATGGTTGTATTGCAAAATGCCGGGCTAACTGAGCTCGAAATAACCACGTGGTAGAAATGGAACTATTCTAGCCAGATCATACATAGCCAAGTCCATTTTTAACTACATTGCGGCTAAAATCTATGTAGCCTATTATCGTCAGTATTCCAGGGTAAAATTTGTATTTGGCTTTTAGAGATTGTAACATTTCATTTTGGCTTGACTTAGCTCGTAAAATTGCAGCAAATGAAGTCTAAATCGCAGCAAATGAATGATACAGCAATATTTAGCGACAACATTAACACCATACTTGTGCTTCCATCGGTGCCGCCTTTTGTTGCATCGGAGTAACTACGATAACTAGGCTTGTAGAGCGAGTGGTCCTACCAGGGAAAATGGGTGCCATTCTGGACTGGCGCAGCGTTTTGTCGTTCTTGGCATCTGGAGGGCCTTGAGAAAAATTCTTGGTTGTTTGTTTGTTTGTTTGTTCCTAGGCTGAAAATTGTTTCAGCTGTGCTTCATCTTGTTCTTAGCTCATTTGATTTCACGCCGTTTCGGATCGCTTCTTCTTCAAGGAATAAAACGGTGCCCAATATTTTCAGTTCAGTTGTCTTCTATTTCAAATATATTGTCTCGGAGTGATAGAAGGCCATGATATGCAGCGCAAATGTTGTCGAATGAAAGCAAAATAGGAAAGCTACTAGAACCCAAATGAAACAGATTGGGCCCGGTCACGTTGGTTGTTTTGGTCGTGTTTGTGTAAGCAGCATTGATTTAATGGATCTGACTCAGTTTTATCCAAGTAGATAAAGAATTTTACTGAACTTTTTAAATTCAAATCTGCCTTTTTGAGTTCACGTTACGATGAGGAATCGTCTCATTTTGATTGCAATTCTTTTAAAAGAGAAATACACTTTGGCACGTTTTACGCTCCCATGAAATTTAGCCATTTTCTGATTTGGTTCTTTAAGACAAAAAACGACACATATATAGCACAAGACCGTCATCATGCTTTGGCCGAAAGAGGGCTGTTCGAAGCACTATCACCATTAGAAGGAAGTAATTTTTGCAAAGCAGGATTGCTGGTACATTATAGTCTCCTGAGCACCGTCGTCCATGTGGATTCGCTTCTCGGACAGGGAAAACAATTTGGGTGTCTTCCAAAGATTGACTTCCAAAATGTCAGCTCACTGGCAACACTGGATACATCAGAGCAACTTTGAAGTCAGAGTGGTCAGCTAAGGAGTGAATCAAGGGTGCTCTCCCCCGCCCTTACTTATCCACCGGGGGGGATGCACCCCCCGCTGAACGGCGTACCCTAGCAGCCCAAATTAGCAGATGCCTTTTGTTCTAAGAATATAGTGCATTGCCGGGACAAAACACACGGCCTGCGGACCCCTTGGTAGCGGCCCGTACCTTCAGACAGAATAGCCTTGCGAGTTTGCTAAATAGTATTCGCATTATTTTCTCGCCTATTATGTATAATAGCTCTTTGTTCAGGCAAGCTACAGAGACGGGACTGGTCTCAACTATTTGGTGCGTGTGCACGAGGCACCCCATGCACTCATGATAAGTTGCAACATCACCGTGAAACGAAAACTCCATATTTCAGAATCGGCGTCCAGATTTTAGTCATTCTGAAAATCAGCATTTCATATGTTTTCCGAGACCTGATGTCAAATACCCTTCTGAAATGACCTATGCAGGAAAGGAGTTCTTTATTCTTTCAAGAGGCAACGTTTGGTGACATTTTGATTCAAACTCTCAGCCACCCCGCCCGGAATCAACAATCTTCACTGTCCTCCCAGTGCTTCTGGGACTAAATTTCGGCACTGCGGCCCGCTAGTTGAGGTTTGTTGAAGGCCCCTTTGATACATCTTAATCCAGAGCATCCTGCGTGTCAACAATAGTTACTCTTTCGCAGTGACACGGCTAAAATGGCAATACAAGGCACTACGCCTTCTTTTGCAGAATATTCCTTACGGTATCATGCGCTGCACAGCCAGATACAGGACCGCCAGGGGTCCGCAATGTTCAGGGTTGCCGTTGGGTGGACATGAAAAGGCGCCAGAACTCACGCCAAAAGTAGCCAAAGTAGCCATGTCATTTGATATTATCGCCGAATTTCTAGCCAAATAGAACAGAAGCGGTACTATCAAGAGAGCCTTTACTATTGATGAATAAGTAAAACCATTTTTAATAATTAAAACCACAAGTTTAAAAAAAGAGCCATGGCGCCAACTGGAAATTTTCGTCGCCAACGGGGTCCAAAAGTAGCCAATTTGGTGCAAAGTAGCCACCAACGGCAACCCTGGCAATGTTCACACCGAAGTGTCTTTTCGACTGCGAAAAGGAATTCTAGAAAAAATCCAGGATGATTTCCGGCGCAGCTAGCTCTTTTGGTCGGCGATACATCACAATACGAAAAAGTTTCGGGGGGGCTGAAGCCCCATAAGCGCCCCCCCCCCCCCCTGGCTACGCCCCCTGGTACGCAAGTGCTGTGCTTGGGTCGCCCAGCGTAAATATCGTTGTCTGACGCGTCGTTCCGCGTATTATAAACGGTTTTCTGAACGAGCGAAGAGACAAAGTTGCTCAATTTCAGCAGGGAATTTTATTAAACAGATGGCATACTGTTTTTTGTGTGTATTGTTCAACTCTGTGAGACTGTGACTGACAGTGCTCCTTGTTTACAATTGTATACTGCTACATTCACGATTGCCAATAAACAATGTAAGCTTTACTTGCTTGGCGTGCTTTTTTTTGCCAGCTGAGGCCTCGCCAGTGCTGCCAGATGGCCCGAACACAAAATCAGCAGTCGGACCCGCTAAAAATCAGTAGATTTTTCCGAAAAGTCAGTAGATTCATTAAAAATGAATTTGATGACAAATTTAATTAATTAGCAGTTCTAGTAATTAATTTCATTGTTTACACTCATTATAGTTAGCACTTACAAAAATGTTACATAAAATAAATATAATAGACTTTTTTCACGATCGGTAGAGCACCCCCGGCGGCGAGAGCCATGTTCAGTCGACGCGGCAACGTGTTCCTTTGCTGGTTCCTTCGCACCTGTGGTAGGGTCCCTATTATTCTAGGGACCATACCTGTGGCCTCCGAGAATTCGCGCCGGCAGGTTTCGGAGGCTATGCGCAACCGAAAATGTTTCGGGTGCTCGCCGCTTGTGGCGCAGTCGAAGTATTTTCGGTGCGCATGCGCAGAAGGTGCCCATGAAACCATCTGTAGGCAGAGAGCACGGTGGCGGAATGTTCGCCTCCTAGATTTGCTGATGCACATTCCAGTGGTCGTTTGCGAGCACTGACTTTGTTTGAAAGAGGTGAATTCAGCAGCTTGAGAGCTCTACAACGAGAAGAAGCAGATATGCACGTTATGTCCATCCTTCCTTATCATGTAATGGCCCGATTATTTTAGTAATAATGCTTCGTTGCTCCTTTACATGAATTTTTTGCAGAGCCTTCGGAGCACTCAAAAACGACTCTACGAATGTACCATAAAGCTATCCTGACAACTAAGAGAACCTATCTCTCTTGCTGCATTAAAAGGTGCAATATGGAACACTAAACCATGTACTTGTAAAATTAATTTATATGTACACCCGAAAACAAAGCAAAGTGAAGAGTACGTATATGTTTATCCCAAAAGCACAGATGTTCGTGGCAGCATAACCTTATCAATATTTGTTGCAACATTCACTAGCAGCTGAGCGCCGCATTTGAATAGAACGCTTGGGAAGAATTGTGTGCCTGCAGAAATGCTGCAACACTTCTAGAACTAAAATTGGTCGTTCTAACTGTAAGATTGTTCAGGATTTCAGCTACAATCTAAAGATTCGGGATTCCAAGCCCACCGCAGGCACTATCATCTTCAAATCTGGTTTGCCAGGCTGTTCATATCTTGATGCAGTCGAGATTATGCAATACTAGATTATTCGAAAATGTATATAGTTAACTACCATGAGCAATATTGAACCACAAAATGAACGTACATACAGAACTTGATTTAAATGACAGCTGATAAAGTTTATTTTTTGCTATTTTGCTCGCGATACTCTGCGTGAGGAAACCAAATTTTTGAGGCCGTCAACATAATTTCACCAGTCCTTGTCGGAGTATGCAATGCCACCATCCTCTCGAGAAGGGGGCGGGTGAATTTATCACGGGCTTGTTTCTTTTGTTAGACACAACGTAATCAAAGAAACCTGCGGAAAATGAAGCTAATTAAGATATATTGGACATTACTTATATATGTTTTAGCTGTAGTACAGTAAGTGGATGGCAAAGCGACCGCCGCACAATTGATAGAGCATCGGACGCGTAATTGGAAGATTCTAGGTTCCGTCCCCATTCGTTTCCATTGACGTCAGCATTACTGTGCTACAGTGAAAGGCTACAAATAATGTCTCCTATAACTTCCTTAGCTTCATTGTCTGTTGGTATCATTACGTTGCTGGCTTTATTTTCATTAGGCGATAACATATCCTACAAGGCAGTTTTGCTGCACAACAAAAAATCATGAACAAAATGGCACTTAATTTTGTCCTCGCTACACTGCACGTGGACGGGTAGCACCGCCATTGTGCATGAGTTGTTATTGTGCGGGTAAGCTGCCTTGTAGTTACTGCGACTCGTTTGGTGTTCCTAAGAAATGCTTGTCGAGAGGCGTGGACAAGCGTGGCGGGTCTCCTTTTATTTGTTCGCGTACTTGTTTGGCCAGTGAATCAATGAGCTGCTCTGGCAGTACAAACTTTCGTGAATTTCATGCCCTTTCGTTAACCAGCTCTCTCGAAGACCAACCCCGGCTGGTAGCGAGAGCCGTCGATGCGGCGAAAGCTAGGGTTTTTTGGAAGGGAGAGACTACCCAGAAGACGATAACTAAAAAAGTACCGAATAAAGCCATTCATTCTTTCTCTTTTGGCTTGCTAAGCGTCAAGCTTGTCATGTCCCGCAGTAGTTCAGGGAACGGTGAAAACCCATTGTCTAATCAGACACCATGCCTTGCGCTGGCTGCATGGGTATCCAGAAAACTGAAGATCGACATGCCAAAACAATTATTCGTTCCCGGTAGCCATGTGATGATCTTGACGCTTTTCCAGCACCTGTTCTAGAGACCATAATGCTAGAGGCGTAGCTGATCGCACCTCAGACTCGCAGACACACCGCGATCTAGGTGAAACATGGGGCGACGCGTCACAAATGGGGGAGATGGAGGCTGAGGGGGGGGGGGGGGGAGGTTGAGGCTGAAAAAGATGAAAAGACGCTTTCTACGTACGTTACTGGAGCGCGTGCACTGACTACGGGGACAAAAAGAGAAGAAAACAACACAAGCGCTCATTGGGGGCACGTGCGAGGGAGACATCATGCAGGTGCGTTAGCATCTTGTGTGCTCAAGTGTGTGGCTAATGTACTTAAGCGTCTGTCAATCTTCTAGTCAGGGAAGAAAATTTCGGCAGACGCCGACTGCCGTTGAGAGGGGGTCGAAAAAGGATGCAGCTGTCGCTACTGAAAGAAAAAAGTGAGAAATCTAGGAACTTCGTAAAAATCCACAGAATTTTCTTTTTATCCGGGAATCAGTAGGTAGCCAAGAAAATCAGTAGATCTACGGGAAAATCCGTAGGTCTGGCACCACTGGGCCTCGCGGTCACCTGGAGACTCAGCGGAAATATTTATAGTAACATAAGGCTGCCGTGCGCGCGAATACTATCCCGCGACAGCAGCGGATAAACGCCCGCAACCTACGGGCGCGCACAGCGACCATCAGCACCCGCCAGCAATGCAGCAGCCATCATGCCCCAGCGTAATGATGATGATAGTGATGATAGTTTTAGCAGCGCCATCTCTAGGTCGGATACTTTATTTCACAACGCCACCGCTACCCTTATTTGTGTTGCACTGTCAAAGGTACAGTTTCCCTTCTCTACATTATAGTATAGGTGTTCTGTGGTACAGTGTACTAGAAGGGGGCAGCGGAATGAACGAAGCGGCCGCGCCGCACGGCATGGCCACGTCTCGGTAGATGTTCCGACGGGCGATCGTAGCGGCGGCGCTGTAGTCACTTTGTCAACTTTGTACTGAAGCTGTCGAAAGCGTCTGCATTTGGCGCGCGCGCGTCGTAGCCCACGAAAGCGTGTAATTGCGCGTTTCGAGTGCTTTTAACGCATTACTGAGCTCTAACCCTTTCTTAAATTAACAGCGCAAAGAACGGACGCCGCACAAAGGAAACACACAGGACAAGCGCTGACTTTCATTAAGCGCTTTCATTACGTTTTTTGTATTTTTATAGTTTTTAGTTTTTTTAGTTCCCCCCCCCCTTCTTTGTTCCTTAACTGTTGTCACTTGCATTTATAAGATGCTCTCGTATGAATAAAATTTTCAGTTGGAAGTCAGCGCTTGTCCTGTGTGTTTCCTTTGTGCGGCGTCCGTTCTTTGCGCTGTTAATTTAAGTATGCATAACCAACTAGCCCAGTCAGCTACACTCTAACCCTTTGATGGTTTTCGCCGTACATGTACGGCAGCACCTAACAGTTCCCAAATGGTTTTCACCGTACATGTACGGCACGGCCTTTATCTTTAAAACGCGCGCTTTTTTCGATCATTGTTCTCTCTTGGCGTGTGCTGCCACACTTCAGGAACACGTGGCATTTTTTTTCATGCGCCGATGTTTCTCTGTTGTTATTTTTCTTTGCTTCGCAAAGCGGCGATCCGGCAACCACTTGCGCACCCGAGCGCGTTCGCGGTTCGGCTGGTTTAAAACGCGCGCCTCTTTCCATCATTTTTCTTGCTTGACATGTGCTTCCATGCTTCGGGAAACTGAAATTTTTTTTATGCGCCGATGTTTCTCCGTTGTTGCTTTTTTTTATGCTTCGCAACGTGGCGCGCCGGTAGTCGCTTGCGCCTCCGAGCGCGCCCGCGGCGCGGCTGGTTTAAAACTTGATAAAACGGATGATGGGCTAGTTGGTGATCTGGAATCAACATTTTTGCACAGCGCAAGAAAACGAGGACGTAGGGAGGACACAACACGGGCGCTGACTTCAACTAAATTTTATTAGCGAAAACGCTGAAATATCATACCCAGCATTTCGGGACATCGCTTTTAGTTCACCGTTTTTCACACCACGTGGCGTACAGACCTTCAACTTTCAAAAGTGGCGCGATAACGCATGGCGCGCGGCAGACAAAGTGGCCATACATAAAAAAAACAACAACAACGAAGCAGCTCGATGTCGACTATCGCCACCGAGAGCGAACTGTGATCGCTGACTGATAAGCGCAAGTCGTGTACGACGAGCGGTCGGTTGGTTGCTCGATCGTGAATCAAGTATTTTTTTTTTTTTTTTAGTGAATCCGCGAGCACAAGTCACTTGGCTGCGCTTGACAAACTCGTATTTCGAAAGGGCGTGCTGCCCTTCCTCTCGTCCTTTTCAATATATTTCGTGCGGTTGTATAGTTGTTGGCCCCACTGGTTTCTTGAAGAAAGTTAGGACGTCCTTTTGTCGCGGCCGTTTTTTGTAATCTGTGAAAGCTAATTTCGAGAAAATAATATCAGCCTATGAGATGGCGATGACGCTTTGAGAATATGTAGAGACAGGCTTCACGTAGCTAATATTTGTTGGCGTCACTTAACAAGTGAATTTTTTCGCGCTATAGAGTGAAGGCAACGTGCCGTGCCGTATTCGCTGCCAGTGATAATCTTTTTTAAGAGCTCAAAACGTAGCAGAAATAAAGGCCTAAATTCATTACAGGGACGAAATTGCTGAATTATTATCCAAATTTAAGCATTTTAAGAAAGACGCCTTAATTTAAACAACGCTCTTAACGTTTATAGAGCACATAATAAAAGACGTCCGAAATGTATTTCATTGGACATGACATGCTATACAGCTCGTCTTCCCCTCTTTGCTGACTGTTCGTGAAAGCGTAATGAAACCAATTATATTCACATATGCGACCGTCCGCTGTGGTGATGTAGTGGTTACAGTGCTCGGGTTCTGACCCGAAAGCCGCGTGTTCGACCCCGTCCGCAGAGGTCACATTTCGATGGAGGCGAAATGGAGGAAGCGCGTATACTGCGCGATGTCACAGCACGTTAAAGAACACCACATGTTCGAAATTTCCGGAGCCCTCCACGATGGCGTCCTTCATAATCATATCGTGGTTTTGTGACGTAAAACCCCCGATGATATTTGGATGTACGTACATAACCGCAAAGCACACCTTTTTGTTTCACTGGCTATGCGGTCTGCACAACGGCATCAGGTCTTGGTTAGAGACCCGATTATTTTGGCCAGTTTTATTTAGAACGAAGAACGCGTACAAGCGAGTTTGAAGATAGCTCTCGTCTGGTTTCCTTGCTGCTACTATAGTGTAATTGTTTCTTTGCACGTATTGCTCAAGAACAGCGTGGTAATATTTTTACATGGTGATGTTTCTTAAAAGGTCCCTCGGTAGGACCTATTTATTACTTGCTTGACGCGCTTATTGGCGAGTTTTGAAATCAACCACTCATTGGTGCAATTAAATGTTTGACGCTAGTGCCATTCTACGCTTCTGGGACGCAACACAACACACGTTAAAGGGGTACTGACACAAAATTTCGCGGCCGAGATAGCCTGCTGGATCGATTCCCGTGTACATGCGTGTACCATCTGCAAAATATCGACAGCGAATAAAGCTTGGAAGGTATTTTATATGAATTTTGAAGTTCGCATGCGCGATCCAGCATTCTAGGCCGCACCTGGCGGCGTTGACACCCTCGGAGGTGACCCGCGGTGACCCCCCTACTTCCCGGTACAACAGGTTATGATGACGTCGTAGCCGCCATTTCTGTTTTGGCGCGCTCGCCACTGCGCTGTTGGTGACTGCTCGGCGGCTGCTCGCGAGTGTGTGGCCGCGGCCAAGAGGAGGCGCTGCCGCGGCGCACGCGTTGAAAGTTTTGTGTTTGGCGACAGTACAGCTTTCCCGTTTCCTGCTCCCAAGGACTTCTTGATTTGCCCGGGCTGCAGTGACAGGCCACAATGCCGGAATCCTTCTGCGCCGTTTCCTTCTGCACGTCGAAGTCGGGATCAGGCGTATCGCTGCATACGTTTCCCCGCGACGAACCTCGGCGGCAGAAGTGGATCGAGTTCGTGTGCGCTTGTGGACGTCAGGAGTATCAGGACTGGTCCCCCGTGCAGAACAGTCGCGTTTGCGGGCTCCATTTCGAGGCGCATTGCTTTACCACACAGGCACCGGACTTGGCGTACATGGGTCTTCCGACTCCACCCTGTGCATCGCTCACGTGAAAACAGAAAGTACTTTGGCTAAATGAATTGCCCTGCAGAACATTCGTGCACGAATGTGTCGGGTCTTACCATAGTACATTGCCGACGCGAGGTTCATCGTGGTCGTCGTCGCTGGTATCGTTGCCGCTTCCCGACGAAGCACTCCTCACCAGCGGGTCAAACCTGAAGTGACTCGCCCCGTCGTAAATTCCTTCCATCCCCGTCGCAAGAAAATTGTCGCCATCAGACGACGATGAGCCCGACGACGACAGCGAGGACGATAACGGCGACAACATCACGCAGCATGGGTGACAAGCGAATGCAAGCAGACGATGCAGACCGCGCGGAAGTGCGTCACTGTTCTGGGTGCTCCGTGACCGAGCGTTTCACTCGCTAGGTGGTGATAGTTGCACCCGGCGGCTTGTCGTTTTTGGAGCTCTGTCAAACCGAAACTGAGGCTGTGTCGGTAATGAGGAGCTTGTAATTAATTATCTGTCGCGCGCTGCAGCAAACGATGTGCCGTGTTATGACTAACAGGCCCCCCAGCAACACATTGCAGCAAAAAAACGCGGGGCGAAAATTTTTGTGTCAGGACTCCTTTAAGGGGCCTTCTCACACTACATGACATTATCATA
>JALIZH010000192.1:0-25000 GCA_030522465.1 Rhipicephalus appendiculatus
CAAATGTTATGTTTTATGATGGCACAAAGGCGTTAATGATTTAACATAGCCATTACATAGTCCCTTTTCGGGCACGGTTTCCAGAACACGGTCTCTCGTTTTATTGTCCAGAATGGTAAGTTAAGCGTCCACCATTGAATAAACACGCTCCTGGGTCTGTTTCTTTACGGCATGGCTGGGAAGGGCAGCACAGGATCCAATAGCCAGACCGCTAAAAGGCCAGATCTTAAGGGTCTGTTAGCCTCGTATTGGCCGGGTCTAATAGCTCAGGGTCATTTTCTCCCTCTGTGTGAACACCATAAAGGGCCCCCTTACCAGGTCTCAGCATTTCGGAGCTAGAAGTGGAATGCATGCATTGCGTGCTAACGATCACGTCTGTCAAGATTTGCAACGCTACGCTCCCCGGGAGGAGGTGAAATGTCAGACTGAGCGCCGCTTGCCCTTGATCTCACGGGCGCGCGCACCAATGTGGGGGAGGTGAAGTTCAACAAGCAATGGTCCTGCGTATGTCACAGTAGTACATGAAACTGCGAGAATTATTCGAGGCTACATGTGCAATTTGTACAATCTGATGCTTGAATAGAAGAATGAAAGTTAATACAAATATTAAAACATACAAACGGAATGTGTGCGCGTTTTTTAGTTTTTTTTCTTCGAATCGAGAGCGATGCGAGACTTAGCTGCCTATATTTCTTTTGTCTTCGTGTTCTCGCCGTTCCCACGTCGTGCCGGCGCCAGCCCCTGACAACTCTTACCATATTTTTGGTGCATCGTCCCTTATAGCAGTTCCAGCGGTGTGACGCGCTTTGTCGTGGTAAGGATACAGGATCCATGCCAGCCTCTTCAAACGCATAGACGGATCCATCCCGCAGAAGCAGGCAGTACACTATAGAGCGAACGCCGAAACGATACAACACAGCTTGTGCGCACGACCTGGCTTGGGCATGTCATGTGCACAGAATGTAATCTTGCGTACGCATGGCGTGTTGATGCGTCAACGTCTTGTGATCTTCCGGCTCCGAGTTTAGCTGATACCGAAGAGGGCACGGAAGGAATTTGGCTTGCGAGTGGCAAATGTTTCAAGCTCACCTACCGGCATCATGCTTTCGCGGCTCGTAATGAACAAATTAAAAAGATCTTGTAGTACAAAGCTCTTCATTCGACACACAAACACTTCAAGCATCTGACTAAAATTTCTCATGTGACCTGGTGAAGCGCCCTTTAGGAGTAAATTACAAACGATACAAAAGCCATGTGCACATCTGATTTTTTTACCTACTTTCTACTGTCCCCTGACGGCAGTCCATGGTTTCGCATTCGTTCTCCATATTCCTGCTGCTGCGCGCAGGCACCTCCTGTTTTCTGTCCCCCCACCACGCCCAAGTGTTGAAGGAGGTACTTTAATTCCATGGGAACACTGGACTGGAAAACCGGCGGTAAAAGCCACCCGCCACGTCCTCGGCCATAGACGCCACTCTCATTATTCACCTCTCCTCCTCCCGCCTTTATTTTCCTCTCCCCATTCCACTGTACACGCTGGGACGTGCTCCCCATTTAGGTTTGCAGAAATAGCGTATTTCCCTCTCCCCTGATCCAACCTCTCGCGCCATGTCAGTACGGTGGGGTAAGGTGGCCGGCGCGTCCCATTTCACTGCTGCTACCGGTTGCTTCCGGGATGTTTGTTGAACTAGGGAACTAGGCTGTTGCACCCCATAAAGTTCCGAAACGTCAATATTTCTCGGTAACATAAATTACGGTCTGAAACTGTACTCGAAACCAAAATTTCAGGCTAAATACCGTTGAGATAGGCACCAATTTTGAAAATAGGCATTTATGGGCACTTATAGACATTTAGGCACAACCCCCCAATATAGGCATTTATAGGCACTATAAAAACGCTATAAAAGCCCTCCTTAACCCCCTAATTCATTCTCTTATATCAAAGTGGCGCGATAGGACCGCAAGGAAAAAAATAGGCATTTGCCTAAAATCCGGTCTGTAATAATAACATGCATGTCATGTTCGCCATGACTTACGTGCCACGCTCATTGTGAGATTGTGGCCATTTCGCTCACTTGATATACACCAAAATTGGTGTTGCACGACGTGACTGTATGAGAAGCATATATGATAGGAGGTAATTGAAAATATTGACATGCATGTCATGTGCGCCATGACTTAAATGGAGGCCTCTCCTCGCTGGCGTTCGCATTACATCGATTCCTCCGGAGCGTGGAATCTGCCGGATTTTTTCTTTCAGTCTTAATTCAATGGCACCCTTGCAGCGAAATTCACTGTTGCACTTTGAGTACCCCTGAGTACATAAGTTATTTGCGAAGGCAATTTCACGTACCTCCCAGTAAACAACATTAAGAAAGCCTGAGCTTGTCCCCGCACGTAATGAATTGGCAGCGCTACTTCCTTGTCCTGAACCTGATATATGTTCTCAGCTATCAGGTTTGTACGGACTTGACTCAAGCTATTCACGATACACGCACGCTGTATCGCTTTTCGTCCCCCCTCGGATAGCATTGCCGATCCTGCTGCCTGCGCAACTGCATGGGCTCAGAGGGCGCCTAGGGTTGTTTTCCCGGTCATGACAAAATCTGATTTGGCGCCCACCCAAGTTACACCTCACCCTCTACCACATTTATGCTACGGAAAAAAGAAAGCCTCCGACGTACTACACGAGGTCTTATGCCTCCTTGTGGGTCAGACCTCCTTCTTGGTTTACCCCGCGAAGTAGAGGTTACGTTGCGAAGGCTTCTTGCCGGGGTTGCGCTTACCCCATATGTGACCACCCTTTGGGCGCAACACATACTGTTGCCTATATGGTCTATCGTGCCTGTTTTGTGACGCTCCAATCCGGGATGGGAGTGCCCCACACTTGTGGAATCGCACAGGCCTACAAATATGGCAGAAAAACGGCGAAACCCATTAACTGAATTTTCATACAAAAAAAAAACGGGATATATAAACCTAAAATCAGGACGGATATTACGAAAAACGCCACCAGTCGTCCCCAGTTTCCAAAGACCTATTGTTTTCAAAAAAACAATATGTCTTTGTTTTTTTAAAAAAAAACAAAATAGCATTCTCAAGACACGCTTTCACTGCAGATCATTTTGTCCCGTTCTTAGCGAAGCACTGTATTCGAGGAATTAGACATATCATTTTCACTTAAGAAGTTTCCTGTGGCTGAAGTAAGTTGTGGTCATTCTGCTGTTTGTTTCAGTGCTACCTTACCATGAGTAGAGTTTCAAACGGATGCAGTGATGGTTGCCGATGCGTTCCACTAGATTTTAAGCACGGGGAGTATCATGGAAGGGGAAATTGCTATAAAGAAGAATGGAGCTAAATTCAATAAGCTAGCTCGCATCGGTTGTAAAGCAGGTAAGATGTTTCTTTTTTTTATTTGTAAACCCTCATTTCCTAAGCTCAAGTATGACGGTCAGTTTTAGGCGTCATACAGCAAAAGTAAACACCTAATGTATATCACAGCACCTTGTCATTCAGGCAACCACAGTACCCCATCTTTTGAAACTAAACATAATTAAAAATTAAGGCAGCTTCGCACTAGTGATGCCAAGCCTAATGGAAATGTAGAGCTGGGCAGCCTTATTAGAGGAGACCGGATTTTAGGCAAATGCTTATTTTGTTCCATGCGTTCCTATCGTGCCACTCTGATATATGAGCATGAATTATGGGTCAAGGAGGCCTTTTATAGTGTTTGTATAGTGCCTATAAATGTCTATTTTTGGGGTTTGTGCCTAAATGTCTATAAGTTCCTCTAAATGCCATTTTTCTAAATTTGTGCCTATATTAACGCTATTTAGTCTCAAATTTTGCTTTTGAGTACAGTTTGAGACCGTAATTCATGTTACCAGGCAAAATTGATATTTCCGAACTCTATGGGGTGCAACAACCTAGTTCCCTAGTTCAACAAACTTCTGGAAAGCAACCGCTAGCAGCAGTGAAATGGGACGCGCCGGCCACCTTACCCAACCGCACTGACATGGCGCGAACGGTTTGAGCAGGGCTAGAGGAAAATACGCCATTTCTGCCAGCCTAAATGGGAGCCCGTCCCAGCGTATGCAGTGGAATGCGGAGAGGAAAATAAAGGTGGGAAGAGGAGAGGGGAAGAAGAGGAGAGTGGCGTCCATGGCACAGGACGTGGAGGACGGCTTTTACAGCCGGTTTTCCAGTCCACTGTTCTCAAGGAATTGAAGCAGCTGCTTGAAGACCTGGGTGTGGTGGGGGGCAGCGAACAGGAGGTGCCTGTGTGAAGCAGCAGGAAGATGGAAAACGAATGCGAAACCATGGAGTGCCGTCAGGAGACAGTACAGTGTAGGTAAAGAAAATCAGATGTGCACATGGCTTCTGTTTCATTTTTAATTTACTTCTTAAAGGGCGTTTCACCAGGTCACACGAGAAATTTTAGTTAGACACTAAAATTGTTTGCGTGCCCAATGAAGAGCTTTGTACCACAAGAACTTTTTAATTGGTTCATTACTAGCCGCGAAAGCATGATGCCGGTAGGTGAGCTTGAAATCTTTGCGACTCGCAAGCAAATTCCTTCCCTGCCCTCTTCGGTATCAGAGCAACTTGGAGCCGGAAGATCACACGACGTAGACGCATCAACACATCATGCGCACGCAAGGTTACCCTGTGTGTACATCACATGCCGAAGCCAGGTCGTGCACACAAGGGGTGTTGTATCGTTTCGGCGTTCTCTGTAGTGCACTGCCTGTTTCTGTGGGATGGATCCCTCTAAGCGTTTGGAGATGCTGGCATGGATCATGTATCCTCCCCACGACACAGAGCGTCGTACCGCTTGAACTGCTGTAAGTATAGCCGTAAGGGACGATGCACCAAAAACATACCAAGCGTTGTCAGGGCTGGCCCCCGGCACGACGCGGGAACGGCGAGAACACGAACGCAAACGAAATGGACGCAGTATTCGAAGAAAAAATAAATAAATAAAAACGCGCACACATTCCGTTTGTATGTTTTAATATTTCTATCAACTTTCATTCTTCTATTCAAGCAACAGATCGCAGAAATTACACATGTCGCCTCGAATAATTCTCGCAGTGTCACGTACTACTGTGACGTACGCAGGACCATTCCATGTTGTATGTCACCTCCTCCATATTGGTGCGCGCCCGTGAGATCAAGGGCAAGCGGCGTTCAGTCTGACATTTCACCTCTTTCCGGGGCGCGTATCGTTGCAAATATTGGCAGACGTGACCGTTAGCGCATAGTGCATGCATTGCACCTCTAGCTCGAAACGCTAAAACCGGGTAAGGAACCTTTAAAGAAATTGACGCTGCGCGATTAGACCCGGCCAATACGAGGCTAACAGACCCTTAAGATCTGGCCTTCTAGCGGTCTGACTATTGATTCCCGTGCTCCCTTTCTCAGTGATGCCGTAAAGAAACAGACTCAGGAGCGTAGGAGCGTGTTTATTCGACGGTGGACACTTAACTCACCACGCTGGACAATAAAAGGAGAGTCCGTGTTCTGCAAACCGTGCGGGAGGAAGGACAATTGCATGGCTATGTTAAACCATTACCGCCTTTGTGCCTTCATAAACTATAACATTTGTTTACTTTCCTGTCCTAAACACAGGTCGCGCACTCCTTTCTTTGAAAATTTGAGTTTTTGCAAAAATTTATTGTGCCTATATTTACGATTTTGGGGGCCTAAAACTCTGTCTTGCCTGCCTATTTTTGGCGCCTAAAACTCGATTTTAGTTCCTAAAAATCCGGCCTCTAATTATTAGTTTCACTTTAGTTTTCCCTTTCTTCCTTCCGTTTTTTTTCTCTTTTTGGTTTTTCTATCTTTCCTCTCTTTGTTTATATTTATTTCTCTCTCTTTCTCTATTTCTTTCTGTTTCTGCCGCTTTTCATTTTAATCGCATTTTTTTTCTCTTTCTCTCTCTGTCAATATTCTTCGTTTGCTTCCTTTTTTCTTTCTATTTTTTCTCTCTATATTTCTTTCTGTCTCTTTCTACACTTGTTTATTTCTCCCTTGTTCATTCTGTGTATGCTGTGCGTTACTCTCCGGTGTCCTCCTTTTCCTCCTCTTCACCCCCACTTTCCATTCTCACTCTCTTTGTCTCTCAATTTCAGTTTGTCTCTGTTTTTGTATTTGTAATGTGAAACAGTGCGCTTCTTAAGGTATGGATCATTGGGAGCGCGAATGGTCGCATCAGCCCAAGAGACTGCTTGAAGCTTTAGGAACGACACTTTATAAAGACATTCAAGAAAGACAAAAAAAATTCCCCATCTCCCGCTAAAGGGAAGCATGTGTGGATGCGAAGCAGCGGGGGAGATAATTAGCTTGAGCGGGAGGAACGTCACCGCTCTCATTCCACGGCAGCGGTTCGGGCGCTCATCGCGGCGCTGGACAGGGAGAGAATGAGGCGCCCGCGCTCCGTCATTTTCATACCGCGGAACTACCGTGGCGCCCCCAGCGGAGTATGCAGCTGTCACAGTGGTGTGCGCGCCGCTCCGTAGAGGATTCCTAGAGGAAAGGACGGGGGGGGACCGTAGGAGAGGAGAGAGAGGGGACGTGCATGCGCTGTAGGGGCTTTCGGCCGCGGGAGCCGCTCCGTAGAGTAGAGGATTCCTAGAGGAGAGAGGACGCGCATAAGCTGTGGGACGCCGGAGCCACTCCGTAGAGTAGAGGATTCCTAGAGGAGAGAGGGGGGAGAGGATGCGCATGCGCTGTAGGGATGTCGGACGGGGGCGCCGCTCCGTAGAGTAGATGACTCCTAGAGTAGAGGAAGAGGGTGAGCGTAGGAGAGCATAGGGGAAAGGACGCGCATGCGCTGTGGGGGGGTGTGGGACGATCCGTAGAGTAGAGGATTCCTAGAGTAGAGAAAGGGGGTGAGCGTAGGAGAGAGAGGGGAAGCGGACGTGCATGCGCTGTGGTGGTGTGGGACGCGGGAAGGAGGGACGGACTAAGCCCCTCCAAACACATGCAAGCAAGATTAAGGAATGGTGTCAACCTGGGCGACAGACACCACCTGCCTAGCCATTGCTAAGCAGCCTCTGTGCTCTCGGCCATGACTCAAGGAATGGGGTCAACCTGGGCAAAAAGACACCACCTGCCTAGCCATTGCTAAGCAGCCTCTCTGTGTTCTCGGCCATGACTCTGATGACAGTGGGAAGGTTGACGGCCTTTATATTACTACAGTGTTCTGGTTCGCATAATGGGTGCTTCCCTACTTCATGAAAATGGCCGGACGCGGGACGGGGGACGCGGGAGGGACGAACATAGCCCCGAGCATAAGATGCTTCGCATATAAAAAACACAAAAAGAAACAAATCAAACACAGAAGAGGAAATAATTAACTAAGAACACTTTCTGAGAAGTGAGGCGTCCTTAACAATGTCAGTCTCGACCGACACAGGCTCACCCTTTGGGGAGTCGAAACGTTTAGGCGATGCGCAGTGCCTAGGCGCAGAAACAAGAGACGCAGGCTTGCTTTAAAGAGGCCACTGGTCGCTTGTGGAGGCTGACCACGAAACTGGAGCCTTGCTGAAGAGACGCGTTGGAGTCAGAGGACGTCAGCGGCCACATGAAGCTTGTAGATTCAACTCGTGCACCGCGTCCCAGGGCGTCGACACTCGGTCCCGGTCCCCCCGACTCCCTCAAACGACTAACACTAGCGGCTCTTCTCTCAACAAGCATCCCCGCGCCACGCGCATTCTCGCACGTACATCGCAGTAGTCGCAAAGTCGTCGTGGTCTTCTGCTTCACGCACCTCACGCGGAGGAAATACCACGCATTCGAGCGCACATCACAGTCTTGCTGTTTCGTTCTGGTAATTCCATTTCGTTCTCTCACTTTCTCGCTTGCCTTCTCTTTATTAAAGCGAAAGTCTTTAACGGCTTATAGTCGCGGCGTCCGCCCGCCGTCCGTCCGTGCCCTGCAACAGTGCCAGCTGTGGCCTCTCCCCCCTCAAACTCTCTCAGCAATCACGGGATGGCACAGCGGTGCATAGCACGGACGCCTGTCCCGTCGGTCGAGACTGTCGTCAGTGCACGCGTCTCCCCTGTAGTCCGTCCACAATCCACCCTCTCATGCAAGGTAGGCGCGTGCATCGCGTTCAGTTCTGACCGACCCCGTCTCAATGGGCACAGGCTTTCGCCGAACACACTTTGGAACCAAGGTTGCCGTTGGGTGGACTTGAAAAAGGAGCCAGAACTCAAGCCAAAAGTAGCCAAAAGTAGCCATGCCATTTAATATTATCGCCAAATTTGTAGCCAAGTGGAACCGAAGTGGTATTATGAGCAGATTCTTTAGTATTGATCAATAAATAATACCATTTTGAAGAAGTAAGAGCATAGAAAGCCACCGATAAGTTGGAAATAAATTAAGTCAACGAATTATGATAAATTCGTTACGCGTGCATATATTTTGTGTAGAAAGTATGAGTTCTTGCCAGACACAAAGTTATTTTAGAATATTCCAGCCAGCAAGTCAGAAGGAACAAGTAAAGTTGAAACATATTTGCGTAGAAGCTGCAGACCAAATTCTGGTTGTAGATGAACAGGCCAGCTAAATTTTTTCAGATGTCTGTTTTCCCAAGTTTAAACGAGAACACGCCCTACGCACCAGAATTATTCGTAAAACTTGCGCCTAGCATCTCAATAGATGGCGGGAAGCTTGAGCACTGAGCTGGCTACGTGTTCGTCACCATGCACGCAACTTCGCCACTCCGTATTTGGAGACGCGCTAAGCATCGCTTAAAGGTGCCTCGATGCGCTCCAGCCTACGGGTGGGTGGAGGACGACCGTAAGCATCCGCTGAAGCGAGAGAAAAGCTTAAAAACAATGTGTTCCGTCTGAAAAAATGAGAAAAAATGGCTACTTAATGCGCCAAATCAGCACTTTAAAAGTAGCCAGAACATAGCCATGGCGCCAACTGCAAATTTTTGTCGCCAGACGGGGTCGAAAAGTAGCCAATTTGGCGCAAAGTAGCCACCAACGGCAACCCTGTTTGGAACTTACAAAGTGTCCTTGTGATTGTGAGATTGTAAGACCAAAACCTGGTAATTCCATCACAGTCCTTCAATTTTAAGGCGAAAGCCTGTAATGTCTCATGCTCACGTCCGGCCGTCCGTCCATCCGTGCCCTGGCACGGTGCCAGGTGGCCGCTGGGGCGCGCCAACGGTTGCCGGTTGCGTCGGTGGCGACTCGCGTCGGACCATATCCAGCTTTCGGGGACACTGGATGATCAAGGCCCCTAGCGGCCACTGCTGGAAGCTCTCACGTTTTCAACGAGACAGTGTCATTTTTCGGTGATAAAAAATCGTAGAGGCACAACATCCCAAACTTCTTAAAGGAGCACATTCTAGGAACTGTACCGCACTTAACAAATGCAGCATCGTTAACATCAGGGCTTCACATTCTGTTCCCACGACGACTTAAGTTTCAGCAATGGGATCCTATGGAAGCGGCCGAAATCACGCCTTGTTTTTCGGGACAAAAACAGGCTGTTTGAAAAAAAATTGGGGGGACCCTTAAGCTTCGCCTTTAAGAGTTGAACGCGATAGCGATATCCCGTCCCTACTGCGTACTTCAATCACTTAGTGCATACTATGTAATGGGTAGTATGGTTTAAACCAGGAGAAATTATGCGCGGCAAATGTGGGAAATGTTTTCGAACTTGCTATGTACCCACTATGTGGTGTTAAGGGAATACGCGCAGTAAGGTGTGTGCCGTTTGTAATGGGTGGCTGGCTTTAAACTATGGAATCGTTATGATAGTCACATATTCTGGCGCCCGATGGCAATTTACGCTTGTACCACGCAATATTCCTGGGATATTACATGTTATATTGCGACGCCTATATAAAGGACGCTTGCGTTTGCGAACCATGGAAGTTATTTTCACTGCATTTCCAAGCAGAGGAAGTTATTTTCACAGTATATCCAAGCAGAGGCATGGCTGTGTGGTAGAACACCTGCTTGCCACGCAGACGACCCGGGTTCGATCCTCACTCTGACCCGAAAATTTTTATTTATTTTATTTGCATCTTTTACAGCGAAAGCTGTTATGAGATCACAACAAGGGTCGTTTCTGCGCCGTAGTTGTCCGCCGCCGCCGCCGCCGGTGTCCGTAACCAATATCACACGAAATAAGAAAAAAACTAAATAAATAAAAAACACCTTGACAGAATGGGAATCGAACCCGGGCCCTCTGCGTGGCAGCCCAGCACTCCACCACTGAGCTACTCCGCTTTTTTTTTCTTTATTATCGGTTCATTAACGTCTCACGTACATCAACAGCCACCATTTAGAATAATACACATAACAGCGACAATGTCAAGATAAGAAACTAAAAAATAAAGAAAAGTACTGGCTTTTCTTAAAATTCCTTAAGGTATGCCAGAGCACATCAATGTACTGAACAATGCTCTCGCGAAAGAGCACACGTGCAGGTCGCCTGTCAGGGTCGCAGTAAAATCCCGCCATTCTTGCCCGCCATAAACAGTGGAGGCCAAGAAGCATAATTAGGTCAAAAGGTATCCCGTCCTCCTTTTCTATCTGTAAAAACCTGATTCCTAGTGGATGCAGTGGAAACTCTTTTTTCAGCGTTCTCTGTAAAACATCCCAAAAGTACACCCCTTCCCAACAGTGCAAAAATACATGATCTATTGTCTTTGGTTTTCTACAGATAAAGCAATCAGAACCCCACGGCATATAAAAACCCCGCTCTTCCAAGAAGGTCCGTACTGATAAAGTGCCTGAATGTAATTTAAAGAAGAATGTCTTTGCCCCGGGCTGAATTTGCATTTTTTAAACTCTTTTGAGTACGTCTTTTCCTTCGTCTCCACTGTTTATTGACCTATACATGGGTACTGGAAAAATCATTTCACATATATCTTTATATAATTTCTTTCGGGTTACTGCAAAAAGATATTCAGTTGAAAATCTTACTGAAAGGAAACGGACGCTGTCCACAACTTCCTTGAAAAAGCCTCGGGTGCCTCCAGGTATGTTTGCAGTGCTAACAACAAGGTTAGGTAGCGCGCGGCAAAGGCGTAACTGGCACACTGTTCGCAAAAAAGGATCTTGAATGTCCCGAAAGAAGAGAAAGCGATTAACTAGCTGTCGCACAAATAGATGTGACAAGCTAAGTCCCCCTTTTTTTAACTCGCCTAAACAGATTAGTCCTACTGCATCTTTCCCAAGTGGATCCCCACACAAAAACTGCGAATATTCTATGAAACTTTTGCACACATTCACTCGTATACAACTCAGCACTTGCATCACGTACCATAACTTGCTCATAAAAAACGTATTACATACAGCGGCTTTAGCAAAACATTGAGAGACAAGTGGCGTTCCAGCGGGATGTTCTTTCTCGCATTTGTTGTACCTGTTCATTCCAGTATTCATCACTGTTTTTATAGTGTTGAAGGGGTACACCTAGGTACTTTGCTGGACTTGTAAACCACTGAATGTTGGCAAAGGTATCTGGGACTGATGAACACTGGCCGTGCCATAGCCCCAGACTCTTCCCCCAATTCACTCGACTTCCCGTTATTTGACCAAATTTGCTGACAACGTCAATTGTCTCTCTTACACTTTCTTTCGAGGTACAGCATACAGCTAAGTCATCAGCGTATGCCAAAACCTTCACCTTAGCTTCCAGTAGCTTAAAACCGCGAACACTCTCATTGTGTATAATGGCCAAACATAAACTCTCAATGTACAGAGCGAACAAGAGAGGGCTAGCTGGGCAGCCCTGTCGAACAGAACGTTCCAGCCTTACTGGAGCTCCCGGGATTTTGTTGATGATTAATCTAGTGGTACATCTCCGATACGCCAGGGCTACTCCCTCCGTAATTACCGATCCAACATTAACATGCTCCAGTATAGTAAATAGGACATTATGTGGTACACAATCAAATGCCTTTTCTAAATCAAGCTGTAATATCGCTACAGCAGTATGAAGAGCATCACAGCACTCAAGCTCACAACACATCGTGTGAGTATTCGTCAAAATGGAACGCGCCTTTATGCCACACGTCTGGTGCTCACCAACTATTTCTGTAATAACGGACTGCAATCTCCCTGCAACTACTTTCATGAGAATTTTATAGTCGGTGTTAGTTAACGATATGGGTCTATATGATGTAACTAACTTTAGCTTTGCTTTTTCATCAGTCTTTGGAATGAGAACAGTGTGTGTCTCTGCAAACGACGGCGGCAATGCTTTGGTTTCATAAGCTTCCTTGAAGACAGCTAGTAAAACTGGGGAGATTTCTTTTTTAAACATCTTATACCAGGCAGCACCCAGACCGTCTGGTCCAGGCGACTTTCCAGGAGGGAGACTATCTATTGCGTGTTCAATTTCTGAAATTCTTATAGGCGACTCCAAATTCTCTTTTGTTTCTTGAGGTAACTGTGGCATCCGCCCGAGGAACGCGTCCTTGAAACGCTCTACGTCTACTGGTACAGCAGCAAAGAGATCTTTGTAGTAGCGGGAAAAGGCATCTGAGATAGCACTGGTAGTGTTTAGTTCGATATTATTTTCCTCTATTACTTCAATGTGGTTTCGACGCGCGTGTGGTGGTGGTGGTGAAACTTTAGTGCCCAAAAAAGGGGTCCTGGAAGGACACTCGGCTAGGCGCCGGGTGTAGAGGGCACCTCCCACGTCGGGACAGAAAGCCCGAAGCTCTCCGCCGCCTCGCGGGCCTCCTGGACAGCCCGAAGTTGGTCTGCTAGTGAAGCACTTCTTAACACTTTGGCCCACTGTTCCTTGTTCTTGGCGTAAGTGTCACTCGAAGCACAACCACATAACATATGGGTCAAATTTACATGTTCACGACACTGTTCACACACATGTTGTCCGTCGTAGTCTGGGTCGATATGCTTCATGCGCCAGGGGTTGGGGTATGCGTTAGTCTGGAGCAAGCGTAACGTGACCGACTGACTGCGCGTTAATTTCTTATCAGGGAGGGGGGAACTCTCGCCGGCCTAGATAAAAGTGCTTAGTGATCTCGTTATAGGTGAATAGTTGATCCCTGTACTCCATATGCAGTGTAGCGGGGGAAACTGGAGTGACGCGGTCGATGAGTCCTCGCGCCGCCTCGTGTGCGGTCTCGTTGAGATTCCGCAGGCTGCCCCCTAAGCTGCCCATGTGTGCCGGGAACCATAAGATGGAGTGATCAGTGATGGAATGTCCGCCTAATATTCGCAGCGTCGTCTTGTCTATTCCGCCCTTTGCGAAAGCTCGAGTGGCTGCTCTAGAGTCGCTATATATTGTTATAAAGCGCGAGTCTGTGAGAGCTAGTGCTATCGCTGCTTGTTCGGCTACCTCCGGCCTCTTCGTGTAAAGAGTGAGCGAGTTGCGCGTTCGTCCGTGTCCATCGATTACTACTACCGAGTAGGCGTGCTTTCCCGGTATGTGCGCTGCATCCACGAAAGCTGTCTGGTCGGGAAACCTTGCGGCGTCTGCCGCGAGGGCTCTGGCGCGGGCGAGTCTTCTTCCGTGATTGTGGATCGGGTGTACGTTTCTTGGGAAGGGGAGCACTGTAATTGATGCTAGCATGGCTTTCGGTAACTGCTCATAGTTGTCCCTTTCCGCGATGGTGTTCAGACCGAGCTTAACGAGAATATCTCTGCCCGCTTTTGTGCTTGATAGGCGTGCGATCTGTGCCGTGTGCTGAGCCTCGATTATTTCGGCAAGGGGATTGTGCACTCCTAGCTGTAAGAGGAGAGCAGTAGAGGCATTATCGGGGAGCCCCAACGCTGCCTTGAAAGCCCGTCGTATGTGTACTTCGAGCCTTTGCCGTTCTACTTTTTCCAGTTGAGCATCGCAGCCACGTAGGTGATATGACAGAGTACAAAAGCGTGGACCATTCTGATGGCGTTGTCCTCGCCCAGTCCTCTGTGCCTGTTCATGATGCGCCGAAACATTCGGAGCGCGTTCCCAATCTTGTACGTGATGCTTTCTAGCATCACCAAGTTGGAGCCGTTACTATGGATGATGAGTCCGAGGACTCGTATTTTGTCGACCGTAGGCGTATGCGGTTGCCGTCCGAGTCGTGTAAGTCTATGCATGGAGGGGAGGGTCTGCGCCAGTCTTTTGATGGGCGTCCTCGTCTGGGAGGGTGGTAGATAAGCAGCTCTGATTTTTCAAAAGAGCAGCGAAGTCCCATAGGGGTGAGATGGGCTTCGGTGACTGATATGGCTTCTTGCATGCGGGCTTCTAATTCCGCATCGCTGCCACCGGTGCTCCAAATGGTGACATCGTCTGCGTAGATGGTATGCTCCACATCTGCGATTTCACCCAGTACGCGAGAGAGCTTTGCCATAGCCAGATTGAACAAGAATGGCGAAAGTACCGAGCCTTGCGGTGTTCCCTTATCGCCCAGGTCGAAGCGCTGCGAAACGTGCTCGCCTATCCGTAGAGTGGCCGTTCGATCCTCCAGAAAAAGCGTTCTCGATACCAAGCGCGCGTTTAGTGGGCGTCTCGCCCATCGCCCACGCCTCTGCTCTTGCACGGAGGAGTGCTCCTCGGTAGCGTTCCTGTTCGAATATTTCCATTTTCTGTTTTAGAATTCGTATATCGTCTTTAAATGCGCCCGGCTGTTTACTTTCTAGTGCTATCAATTATTGAAGCGTTGCTTTAAGTTCATTTTCTTTCATTCTTTCTTCATGCTTTAAAGCACAAGATCTCGAGATGGCGTTCATTTTAACGCGTTGCTTCAGAAGTTCCCATTCCTCACCAATATTACTGCCATCAGACAATGTAATGTTGTTAATGCTCTCAATCACGTACTTCTTAAAAACATCATCATGAAGTAACTTCGTGTTTAGCTTCCATAATTCCCAATTAAATGTATTATCTTTTTGTTTCAATCCAACATTACACTGAACAAGGCAATGGTCCGAAAAGGAAACAGGTACCACTGCATAACTATTGCTTTTAGATATCGCGAACCCCTGCCATGTATATCCTATCGAGACGTGCATGGCTGGTTCCCTGAAAATGAGTAAAACGTACTTCCCGTCCGGCCTCGAGGCACTCAGCTACGTCTTCCAAATTGGATTCATTGAGTAATTCCCTGAGGAGGTCAACACTTCTGTCGCGAACCCATCGATAACTAATTCTATCAGTGGCGCTCAATACGCAGTTAAAATCCCCCAATAGGACAAGCTGCCTTTGCACACATAGATGTGGCTTAATCATCGTAAAGAAACTTTCACGCTCAGCCTCAACGTTTGGCACATAGACACAAATAACCCGCCATTCAATGTCACTTGCAGTGAAATCACAAATAACTATTCGGCCCGAGTCACAGGAAAAGTAATTTTGGACAACCAATCCCGGAACCTTTTTAACAAAAAAGCACACAGCCGGCTGATGTTCCTTTTGCGTGACTTACAACGGCATAATACTGCGACGTAAAACGCAGCATCATGCTCCGGGTCTCCTCCTCCCCCTTCAACTTTTGTCTCTTGGATGGCCAGCACGTCTATACTTCGGTCAATTAGCAGGCGGTAAACCTGAGCCTGCTTTTTCCTGGAGGCCAAACCTCGAACGTTTAAGGTAGCGAAGCTAAGCGACAAGTTGCTAGCCATTGTTATATACTAAAACAAAAGGAGTGAGGCCCGGAGCATGGTGCTTACCGTGTACGTCTAGCTTACTGCTAGACGCCTCCGGGGCCATCCGGTGGTCCGGCGTCGTCCTGCTGCATCTCCGTAGGCTTCCCAGCCACTCTTTCAATCGGCACATTGGGCCTTGTCCTGAGGCCCGAACGCCGCGCCAGCGTCGCCTTCGCTGGTGGTCCCTCTACCTTGTTGTCGTTCGCTGTGCCCTCAGACTTCTCCAACGGACGCTTAACCGCCGAACCAGTGTTAGGCGCGCGTGCCATTCCTTGCACTGGCAACTCGCGTCTTCCCACTGCTTTCGTTGTCACGTCAACCGGTTGGCTTTGGTCTGCTTCGGCGACGCCCTTCTCGTTAGTGTGCACCGTAGCAGTTGCTTGTTCCTTAATGTCGGACGCACCGTTATCTCCCTCAGGCATCGAAGGCTTGAGTTCCGCAAGCGCGCTTGTAGCGTCTCCTGCACCCTTGGCCGAGTCCTCGGCCTCGGCTGCGTCCATGGTCTCTTCGACTAGCTCATCGTTCGTCGCCGCGCTTGTAACAGCGGCATATGATCGGACGCACTGAGCGTCTCGATGCCCGAATCGACGACAAATGGAGCAACGTGGCACCTTGCAATCCCGCCGTACATGACCAGTTCCTTTGCACCGAAGGCATTGCATAGGCCTACCCGGCGCGACGACTAAGGCCAACTCTCCTGCCACACGGATCTGGTGTGGAATGTCATCCACCGACATTCCACTCTTCAACTTTAGCAGCACAGTTCTAGTTGTCGAACCTTTGTCACTCACACCGTCGACACGCCAGCGTTCCCGGTTCACTTCAACTACATTGCCGAAAATACCGAACGCCGTCCGCACATCTTCATCGGTGACTCCATGAAGCAGCCAATGCAGCCGCAGTTTTACCTGCCGGTCCTGAGGATCAACAATGAGGCATCGATGTTCCTTCACTTTAAGTTCTTTGAGTGACAGCATTTTCTTCGCTGCTTCCTCTCCACTCAGGGTAACCGCCCAGACGTGATTTATCTGGTAGGCTCCAAGCGCGACGACGTCAGGCAGTAGTCCTGTGGGGGCTATGGCGTCCTCTGAAGTCTTCCACCCTGTAGGGCCTCGCTCGAACGTCACCATGCAAAAAATACGGTATGCATAGCGACACGTCCTGTTGGCAGTTGAGGCAAAATCACTTGGTACTCTTCGTTTGTCCTGTTACCGCGGCCAAGAAGGGGCCGCTGTTGCCGCTACGACGGAGCCCTGCATCCTGCGTCCGTTCACTACCGCGTCCGAAAGCAGAATCCCTGAGCTACTCCGCTGCTTGAAACTGCGGTGCAAACTGACCCCTACGCAGCCTTCATATCGGGTAAGGAATCGCGTTAACGTGTGTTGTAAAGTGTTTTAGAGCAGTAAAGTAAGAACCAGGCGTCACACAATGCGAATTGCGTAACCAGTGGGGTCGTTCAATGCTCCAACCCATTACAAAAGCCTGAGGCATAATTCTTCATCGTCGTCAGCCACAGCATCCACAAAGTGCACATAATTCTTTACAAGAGTGTAGCGGGCACCGCGCTTTTCCGAAGAATGACGAATAACGGAATAGTAGACGCTTCCCCACTACACAAAAATTATGATTATTTATGGCGTAGTGGGTACTATGCAAGTGGGCTTGTAGTAGTTGCCCCAAGAGTGTTCAAAAAAAGGCTAAAGGCCGCTCTCCCAGCTTTCGCTGTGGCTGTGCTGCGCGTTCTGCGCAGGCCTGGCGGTTTTTTTTCTCGATTTTTCGGTCACGGACAAGATGATGATTTTTCGGTCATGGACAAGATGATGATTTTTCAATCACAACCGACGACGCAGACGCCGACGAGCTCTTTTAACGCTATCGCGTTAAAAACTAGCCGGAAACATGCGAATTTCTCGGAGATCTAAGTAGTACGAACACGACGCTTTCATTTAAGCCCACCATAATGTTTATCTGTTAAGAAAAACACGTTCCAAAATGAAGTTTTCTACAACACAGTCACGTGTTTGACTCCAGTCTTTGACCATATGGTATCTTGATAATACCCATTTTATCGCCTGGCAACCCATGTTCGTTGTGGCCGAGATGATTAAGCGCCTGAGCTGGGCAGCTTGCGCGTGGCCGTAGCGGCCAGGGTTCGATTCGCAAAATTTTAACGCGATAGCGTTAAAGAGCTCGTTTCGCAGAAATTCCGGCGTCGGCGTCGGTGTCGGCGTCGTTGGCTGTGAGCGAAAAATCATCATCTTGTCCGTGACTGAAAAATCGAGAAAGATGCAAATAAAATAAGTAATAAAAATTTTCGGGTCCGACTGAGGATCGAACCCGGGTCGTCTGCGTGGCAAGCATGTGTTCTACCACGCAGCCATGCCTCTGCTTGGAAATGCTGTGAAAATACCTTCCTCTGCTTGGAAATGCAGTGAAAATAACTTCCATGCTTCGCAAACGCAAGCGTCCTTTATATAGGCGTCGCAATATAACATGTACTATCCCAGGAATATTGCGTGGTACAAGCGTACATTGCCATCGGGCGTCAGAATATGTGACTATCGTATCGATTCCATAGTTTAAAGCCAGCCACCCATTACAAACGGCACACACCTTACTGCGCGTATTCCCCTTAACACCACGTAGTGAGTGCATAGCAAGTTCGAAAACATTTCCCACATTTGCCGCGCATAATTTCTCCTGGTTTAAACATACTACCCATTACACAGTATGCACTAAGTGATTGAAGTACGCAGTAGGGACGGGATATCGCTATCGCGTGCAACTCTTAAAGGCGAAGCTGAAGGGTCCCCCCAATTTTTTTTTTTTTTTTTTACAGAATTGTTTTCAGTGGTTACGGTTCTCGGCTGCCGAACCGAAGGACACGGATTTGATCGTGGCCGCGGCTCTAGCATTTTCTAAGGAGGCGAAAGTCCTAGAGTACCCAGATTTAGATACTTGTAGGTAGGCGTAAATTCACGTCAGAGAACCCCAGGTGGTCGAAATTTACGGCACACTCCTATGCCGCGACAGGGAATGGGAGACGCCCGCTACGTGCTAAGCCCGTGCTGTAGCACATAGCTTTTCCAGTCCAGGCGTCCTCTACGGCGCGCCTCATAAACATATCGTAGTTTTGGCACCAGCGATTATTATTGCTAGTGCGTCACTGCTGAAGAATTAGCTGCTTGTTTTATCGCTAAAGCGTTGCACCCAGAATCTTTGCTGCAGTGCCAGTTTCGCTTCTGGAAATGGAGCAAAACCTTCTCATGTTTTATTATTTCTTATTAGGCAACCCATTATTTAAACAACAACGGAAGGGGAACCAGAGGCCTACTTTAGTTAACCACAGCCTCAATAAGGCAACACATATTGAATCCAAGGAAAGAATGAGGGAAGCTATTGATAGTATAATGAAGCGTGTTAAATAAGCACTATACTATTACACATTGACCAGCAATGGCAGAGGCAGCGCAAAGGTTGTGTTTCAGAATCGTTTTCTTTTTCTTCGTACATCAGCAGCGTTCTCTGCTTCTGCAGCCAGTGCCGCTTTTACACAGTTTTAGAATAGCGTACGCAAAGCTTTGCGTTTGCGTTGCGCATGCGACGTACGCTAACCTCTTGCGGGCTCCTGTTAAGAGACGAACGCTAACGCTACGCCTGCAACGACGGCAAGCTTTGCGTAGGGTGTTCTAAAACTCTCCATTTACTTCCCTTCCGAAACAGAGCCATCGTGGCGAATTACGGGCTGTAGACCACGGCACAGAGATAGTAAGGCTTTAGCAGGTCCATTGCACAATCTCATGCCTCGACTGTTGATTACTAGATTATAAGACAGCTCAAGTGGCTTGACGCCGTAGATCAAGTACGAGGCTTGCAAGACCATATGGTACGGGCCGCGGTACTTCGAAAGAAGTTTCGTTGACCGACCGCGGCTAGCTCAAGGAGTCCCGAGCCACACAAGTCAGCCACGGGTGTACGACGCTAAAAGGCTTCGAGACATCTGGACGGTGTATTTGACGCTGCTTGCCAGCAGAGGCGTGAGATCGGACTCTCTGGCGACCCTCTCCAGCGCTTAGCAGCTTGGGAACTGCCGTCGACTCACTCACATAAGCGTGGAAAAGAGATATTGCACAAAACATGCAGGAGGGTTCGAGTCCATATCGGTAGAAGACAGGAGAGAGTCCAGTCGTGGCCTACGTAGCAGTGTTTTGGCCATACGTCCCGAAGAGAATGACACGGTTCCAGTCTTAGTAATCGGAAGTGACGTACATTGTCAGCATATCACCTGATGTTCGATCAAATATTTCTGCTAAACCATTTGTTTTATGATTGTAGGATGGGTTGGTGTGGTGAAAGGCCTTGCATTCCTCTAGAATTGCAGGAGGGGGGAGGGAGGTTAAGGGATTCAACCATACTTTATGTATGTTCGTGCGTGCTTTGGTAGGTGCATGGCTGGAATAAGCAACAACTAACTCTTCAAATCCGCGTTTACGCTGGGCAAGCACAGCGCCGAAGACAACCGTGGCCTTGTGAATTTCATCTGGGGTGCTCTCCGCTTTTCTGTCATAATAAACTTCTCTCTCTCTCTCTCATATGGGGCGAGCAAATCTAAATGTCGCAAGATTGGAGGCGACGTAAGAATACATCGGAGTTTTCTGGATGCATCGCCACATGTGACTTCGCTCAAAGGTCGCAGCCGCTGCGGAGGTCACTCAAAGGCGCTCTAATTGTGGGGAAGCTGCGAATGGCAACGTCTAAATTAAAATCAAAGGCATAGAAAACTGCGAAGGTATTTTATTGTCAGTTTAGGAAACGCAGCAACAGCACGTAGTGTCGTGGGATCCGGAAGGACGCCATCTCGGAAGAAGACGGCCCAGAATAAACAGCTTTCATGCGCCAAATTAACACTTCTTTAAGTTTACCTCAATGTCATTAGGGCTGAAACTAGTGACGACAGCTTCGACCTGTTGTAGATAGGTCGCAAAGCCATCTGAAAAGATCAGAGTACCATCCAGGTAGTATAGACTCGTCTGCCACTTGAAGCCGCGAAGGATTCCGATCATGCGTTCAAATGTTGCGAGCGCGTTGCACAGCCCGAATCGCGTCCCAATAAATTCATATAAGCCATCTGACCAAAAGAAGGCTGCTTTGCTGGTTTGCGGTGGTCATGTTCAGCCATCGGGACTGCCAGTAGCTGGAGCGCAGGTCCAACGAATAGAGAAAAATAATTGGCCGCGTATCTGCGTGTTTCGCTGCAAATGTCGTCGAAAGACGATAGTCGTGTGCCGGCCATACCACTATGTTTTGCCTTGCCTCAGACAGCGCCTACTCTGGGTTGAATCGGCCGCACCTGGCTGGCATTGATAAAATAGAGGTGCTGCATGATATATGGATGCCATCGAAAAACATGAGCTTGTGCTGAATCAAGGGCCACTGCCAGCGGCAGCACCTTCTTGTCGACACATGGCTTTTTTCGTGCAGAGCGTCGCAGCACATGCACAGCGTCGCATTTTCAGCGCAGCCTAAAAAAACACTAGGGTCTTTAGAATTACGTATCTATGTATTTTCTAATAAAGAAACACACGTCCTGATACTTACATATTAATGTCGCGCCTCACATATGCGTAGTATTTGCTTTTTAATCGAAAATGTTCACAAGTATGAACGCAAAGACCAGTTCAAGAAGGCTGGGCGTTCAGAAAGTGGTTAAACTTTGACCGAGTGGCTGAGTCAGGGGGACGTCGGACAGACAGACCAAAAAAGGTTGTAGTGGCTTAGCTCGGCTATGTCAGGATATACGTAGCGTTAGCAAAGGTTCAGCTGATTATTCTTAGCTTTCCTGATTGTCTAGGATTAGCTTGATTATCATGCTTACTGCTGCTCCAATGACACACAAACACGGTATACGTATTAAGTGGCACATGTATATATTTTTGCTCAACGTCAGGTTGCTTCTCTATTGCCACAAAGACGGCTTGGTGATCAGTGAAGTAACACGCTGCCGTCTCTATGGCCCCAACACAGTATTCTGTTCATTCTTCCTACCCTCAACCGCTAATTGCTAGGCAACTACTTCGGGATCCGATGAGTCACGCTTCTCCGCTCTTCTACGCCGTTGAGCAGCATTTGCGCTCTCCATCTCCATGGCTATACCACACTGGCAAACGCCAGTCAGAAGCGCAGCGGCTCCAGCGCAGTGTCAGACGGTGATTGCACAGCGAAGGCGAATAGCTGCGCGCGCGCGCCGGCGCCACTGCGTCTACCACGGCTACGACGTCACTCCTCTGGAATGCGCAGACCGGCGGCGGTGAATTGCGCGCGGTGGCGGCGGAGGTGCGCGGGAGACGCCGGCTCCGGTGCGCCAGCTGTGTGACATCACTGATCCTCGCGCATGCGCAGCACGGCTCTTGATGTGCCGCGCGAAACGGGTTTGGCTAGGCCAGTGTAGCTAACGCTACAAAAACTCCCAAGCATTTCCCCGAGGGTGAACATGGTTAAGTGCGAATGCACGGGAGCTGTCAGGCTAGGGAGATTTCGCGTCGAGGGTGAGTGCAAACCTAACGGGGGGGGGAGAGGCGCGCCAGCTGCATGGCGCCGTGACGTCACGGCGCGGAGAGGGTGCGAGGAGCCGGCGCGGCGCGCGCAGCCACGGCGCGAGGCGCCAGCTGCACAGCGCGCCGTGACGTCACGCCGCGGAGAGCGGTGCGGGGAGCGGCGCGCGCCCGCGCAAACCGCGGTGAGGAGGCGGAGCGCGCGCAGTCACGTGGGGTGTGACGTCGCGGCGCCGTTGCTACAGACGCTCCTCTCCGCTCCCTCGCGCCGTTGCTAGGGGGAGAGGAGGAGGAGCGCGGATGACGGCGGATTCAGGGTCGCTTATAAAGTGCATTCGCACTTAAAATTTCAGCGTTGAAGTATCCCAAGAAAGACTATCGTCTTTAAAAAATAACTATGCTCCTTGCCGGCAGTCGCGGCGTCGTCTATTAGTGGCTAGGAATAGATTTCCTTACGTGTGATCTCGTTCAGCAAGCCGTAGTCCATGCAAAAACTAGGTAATTGAGCCGTCCTTTTTTTAAATGCCAAGCATTTCTTAGCGAACTTCGGCGACTTTGAGCGTATCTATCTATCTATCAAGCTATCTATCTAGCCGCCTACGACTTTGTGCTCTCCTGGCCGTATTGTTAATGGGATTTATACCAAATTTGGTTTGGCATAACATGACTGTATGACGAACATAAATGATTGGTTATATCATGAAAATCATGACTAACTTGTCATGAAAAGTATGATTTACATGCCACGCTCATGGCGCGCTCGCGGCCGTTTCGTTAGCTTGATATACACCAAATTTGGGATTGAGTGACATGACTGTATGACGAACATAAATGACAAGTGTTAATATGAAAATCATGACTTCATGAGCGACATGACTTGCATTCCACGCTCATAGCGCGCTCGCGGCCGTTTCGTTAGCTGGATATACACCAAATTTGGTATTGAGTGACATGACTGTATGACGAACATAAATGACGAGTGGTAATATGGAAATCATGACTTGTCATGGCCGACATGACTTGCATGTCACGCTCATGGCGTGCTCGCAGCCGTTTCGTTAGCTTGATATACACCAAATTTGGTATGGAGTGGCATGGCTGTATGACGAACATAAATGACCCGTGGTAATATGGAAATCATGACATGTCATGAGCGACATGACTTGCATTCCACGCTCATGGCACGCTCGCAGCCGTTTCGTTAGCTTGATATACACCAAATTTGGTATTGAGTGACATGACTGTATGACGAACATAAATGACCAGTGGTAATATGGAAATCATGACTTGTCATGGGCGTTATGACTTGCATGCCACCCTCATGGCGTGCTCGCGGCTGTTTCGTTAGCTTGATATACACCAAATTTGGTATTGAGTGACATGACTGTATGACGAACATAAATGACAAGTGGTAATATGGAAATCATGACTTCATGAGTGACATGACTTGCATTCCACGCTCATGGCGCGCTCGCGGCCGTTTCGTTAGCTTGATATACACCAAATTTGGTACTGAGTGACATGACTGCATAACGAACATAAGTGGCAGGTGGTAACATAAAAATCTTGGCATGCATGTCATCTACGATGCCATTTACACGCCACGCTCATGGTACGCTTGCGTCCAGTTCGCTAGCTTGACATACACCAAAATTGGTATATCGCGACGTGACTGCATGGCAAACACAAATGACAGGTGGTAACATGTAAAACATGACATGCAAATTATGTAAAGCATGACTTGGTCCTTCCTGGCTGCTTCGCATTATATAGATTCAGATTCCCACAGTGCGTGGGATCTGACGGCTTTTTTTTTTTACAATAACCACCGGTGAGACCCTTCGGCTGTTCGAGGATGACGCCGTGTTGAGCCATGTCATTTGTGCGATGTTGCGACGCACTGTGGCTGACACACCATATGCGCACTCAGGCTAAGGAGCATGTAGAACAGTGTCGAATAAATACATCGTGTTCAACTTAATTTTGGGCTTCAATACATGAAAGGACGTTTTGTGAAGAATATAATTCGAATGGCAATGCCTTTCTCTGTAATGCTTGGGAATTAGTATCTCGAAACTGGTGGCATCATAGGCATTCGTTCCAGGTCGCCTTGCGAACACCATGGCTAAACTTTTCGAATTGAAATGTGGGCGATAATTCAAGTAGTTAAGATCAAAATTAGTAAATTTTCGTTAGTTAGTGGACTATGCTTTTCAATTTTTTTCTGTAGTAATTCCCGCCTCTTCTCGTAGACCATATGACGTGCTAGAATTTCACAATATCCAACAGCCAACCTTTAAATATTTGTCAAAGTGTTCGCTGAAACATCGGTATTCTTCTTGTTGTTGTACACCTGTACCCTACTCCCCTCTAGGAAGCCTAAGCGCTTGAGTGCAATCGACTGAAATAAATGAATAAATAGAACCTAAGCACTTGTTACACTAACTGAAAACGCTAAGGCGATATCCTTATTGGCCTCTTTTCGCACTTTTTGTCGCTGAAACCATACGTTCGCCCACACACACACACACACACACACGCACACGCACATATATATATATATATATATATATATATATATATATATCGCGTATGAGAAAGCAATACTTTTATGCCTTACGTTTCGGTCGTGGCAAGGCCTTCGTCAGAGAACGTCTGACGAACGTCTTGCCTTCTGTTAGAATCCACGTTTTAATTGCCACCAGTTATCTTGCCTTCTCGCTGCATTCCCTCGCCCACTCTGCTCTCTTCTTGTCCATTATAAGGTTACACCTATCATAAATTTCAATGGCTCGCTGCGTCGTCTTCAATTAA
>JALIZH010000192.1:30000-31528 GCA_030522465.1 Rhipicephalus appendiculatus
GAGATGACGGAACACTTGCGGATGCCAAGCGGTCTGGCTGGGCAAGAGTCACGGCGCACGAGGACGACATTTTGATTGTGGCCGCAGGCTGTCGTGGACCCTTTCTTGTCAGCGAAAGAAATCCGGGACGAGCTGTCTCTGAATATTTCTACAGCGACAGTGCGCCGACGATTGAAAGAGGCTGGCATTTCCGATTTTGCCGCTGCGCAAAAGCCTTTTCTGCCTGAGCGACAGCGCCAACAACGCCGGGACTTCGCTTTGAATCACCAGCATCGGAATGGGAAGACTGGGAAAATGTAGTTTTTTCGGACGAGTCGACTTTTGTGCTCTCGATGGGATCAGCAGAGGAGGGTGTGGCGGCCCTTGAATTCGAGGTATCCGATTCGTTCACTTTTCGCAGTGTTAATATGTCTTGCTGCTTTGCACATACCGAAATATTTTCGTAGATGTAATACTCTTGAGTAATTTTCAAACTTATTTCAACAAATAGAAATATCCTACAATGTCAATTAAGAAACAAATGCACTGCAAATAGCAGAACGTTCAGAAATAATTCCTCGTTAACAGCACGTCAAATACACGTGTTTCAAGTTTTTCACACAACGTCTTGTACGCGTTGTTAGCACGATGGTTTAAAGCAAACTATAGCTTTAAGCGAAACGCGCATAACCGATTCCCAAATCAGTTTTCGACACATTTTACCTGCGCCCTCTGGTTCTTTTAAAATTTCGGGTACCATCCTGGCTATACCCAGAGTGTTCTCTCAAGTGGCCGGTGTTAAGTGTCCGTGTGGGGTGCCATAAGCAAAGATGGGCTCGGGCCACTTGTCCGCATTGATGGGAAATTCACAGCGCCCTACTACAGTACACCATGCTCCCGTACGTTCTGGACGGACCTTTCCCCGACGGCTGCTTCATCTTCCAGCAGGACAAAAGCCCCCGTACACATGGCTCGTCAAGTGACAGCCATGCTTGAACC
Organism: Rhipicephalus appendiculatus; assembly: GCA_030522465.1. Classification (NCBI taxonomy): domain Eukaryota; kingdom Metazoa; phylum Arthropoda; class Arachnida; order Ixodida; family Ixodidae; genus Rhipicephalus; species Rhipicephalus appendiculatus. The sequence goes on from JALIZH010000192.1 coordinate 30,979, forward strand.
TTGGCGTGCGCACGTTGCCGTGGCCTCCCTGTGGCGCGGATGCAAACCCAATCGAGAATGTGTGGGCTCGAATGAAGTGGAGTCTGTCAAGGCACAACTTGTCTAGAGCAACGGCGGACGCGCTGTGGAACGCCATTCAAGAAGAGTTGGAGGCCCTTCGGTCGGACGGCGATTAGGTCGCTTCGCTATACGAATCTATGCCGAGAAGGATGTCTGACATTATTTCCGTGAACGGCCACTTCACGCACTATTAAATTTTTTGTTATACAGGGGGTGAAAGGAACAGAGGTGATAAGTTTCACCGTTGCTGTTTTTCGCTAGCCCTCAGTTGCTTTTCCTTTTTGTTCTTTCAAGGCCAACCCATGACCTCGCCGATTACAGCCACCGTTTTTTCTTTTTTTTTTTCTAGTCCATTCGCCTATTTTGTTACATGAGCAAGGTCACCTGTTTGCCTCTTGTTATATTATGCTAATAAAATTAAGCATTGTTTCGGCTCAACGCCTTTTCGTTTTCGGTGTTCTCTTTCGTGTTTCAGCATCGCATGGTACGC
>JALIZH010000193.1:0-31484 GCA_030522465.1 Rhipicephalus appendiculatus
TGAAGTTGTCATATCTAAACCGCCGTGGTGGCCTTCTTTCGCCCTGTGGTCTTCGTGGTTCTCGCGTTGATGGTGTAGCGTCGGGTGCGCTTTCGTCGTTGGGTTGGACCTCGGTGGGCTATCCGTCCTCGTGGAAGTCATCGGGGATGTCGTCAACACTAGGCGAAATGCTGAAAGGTTCAGCCGTGGCCCTGAGGTGTTGTCGGTTGCGGCGCAAGACACTGCAGTCTTTGGTGGCGACCCGGTACACCCTGGGTTCATCAGCCGCATTAAGAACCTTTGCTTTCGGTGAGCACGAGTCTCCTCGTACCCTGACAACCTGGCCTCTTTGCAACAGTGAAAGACAACGTCTTGGGGGTCGGTACTCTTCATGTTTCTTTACCAACTGTCTTGGAGCTTCGTTGAAGTCTGGAAGAGTTGTCCGAAGTCGTCGGCCCTGAAGTAACTATCCAGGAGACTGACCGTCTTCTAGCGGACTGGTCCTGTAAGCGAGCAATCCAAGCCACAAATCATCTTTCTTCTCCGACGTCTTTTTTAAAATTCGTTTTACGATTTGAACACATTTTTCTGCGAGACTATTCGAGCGAAGAAACCGCGGGCTGGACGTGATGTGTTTAAAGTCGTACTTTTTTGCAAACAATGCCAACTCATGGCTCGCAAACTGTGGACCATTATCTATGCATACCTCTATAGGTATTCCATACCGTGCAAAGACTGCGCTGAGCTTTGTCACAACTGTGACCGTTTTTATGTCACATAGAAGTTCCACCTCTGGAAAGTTGGATAGCGCATCAAAAACGCACAGGTATGATTTTCGGGCCCACTGAAAAATATCGACACCTACTCGGTACCATGCATGTTCCGGTACTGCGCGGTTCATGAGCGGTTCACTTTGTTGTCGGTACGCATGCTTCTGACAAACTGGGCATCTTCTGATGAGCGCTTCAATATCCCCATTAAGACCAGGCCAGAACGGTAACTTACGAGCTCGAGATTTGCATTTATTTATCCCCAAGTGGCCTTCGTGAATTCTTCGAAGTAACTCGGGGCGCATGCTCGATGGTACCACACCTTTGGATCCCTTAAGCAACACAACACTCACGACAACTAATGCACTTTCGAAGGGTTGTAGTGTTCCACAGACTGGCCTATTGCTTTCCAAGCAATGAATGACTTGATTCAAGTAGTCGTCCTTGCTAGTTTCTTGTGCCAACCGCTTCAAAGTTGCTTCGCTGACAAGTGATGAAACAACACTTACCGCGTGAATTTCTACGTCATCATCGATGTTTTCTTCTGGGTTTTGCACGGACGCCCGAGACAGCATGTCGGTGGCCACCAAGCATTTTCCTGGAACAAAGTGGAGCTTGTAGTGGTATTTAAGTAAGCGAAGAAAAAATCGCTGCAATCTGGGCGGCATTTCTCTGATCGGCTTCTCCGAGATTGCTTTCAAGGGGCGGTGGTCGGTCTCGAGGATAATGTTGCGTCCGTAAGCAAAATGGTCAAACTTTTCACACCCGAAGACAACAGCCATAGCCTCTTTTTCTATGTGCGAGTATCTTCGTTGCGCTTCTGTTAAGACGCGTGAGGCATAAGCAATTGACTTCCACGAACCCTCATAACGTTGCCAGAGAGCGGAGCCTATTCCATTTTGCGAAGCATCTGATGTTATCTTCGCAATCCTTTTAGGATCAAAAAACGCCAGCACTGGCCCTTTGCTCGAACTGTCGCAAATCATTATCCATTCTTTAGCGTGGTTTTCCGTCCACTCAAACATATTACCTTTTTTTATCAAGTCGCGAAGCAGTTTTGTTCGGTCTGTGATTGATGGCAGGAACTTCGCCAAATAGTTTACGACACCGAGCATGCGCTGCACAGCTTGCTGATCCTTCGGCGGTGGCATACTTAGCAGAGAGCTGACCAAGGTAGGATTTGGGCGTATGCCGTCTGCGGCAATAACGTCACCAAGAAAAATATCTGCGTGCTTTGCTGCAAATGTCGTCGAAAGACGATAGTCTTGTGCCGGCCGTACTACGATATTTTGCCTAGCCTCAGACAGCGCCTACTCTACGTTGAATTGGCTGCATCTGGATGGCATTGACAAAATAGAGGAGGCGCTGCGCGAGATATGGACACCATCGAAAAACATGAGCTTGTGCTGAACCAAGGGCCACTGCCAGCTCCAGCACTTTATCGTCGGCACACGGCTTTTTAGGAGCGAAGCTCCTTAGGCTAGCACCCTGCCGTCGCCGTCGATGGATGGATGGATGGAAAAACTTTATTTCATCAGGAGGCAACTGCGGACGATTCCGTGTTAGATGGCCATCAGCCCAAGGTTGACGGCGACCTGTGTGGCCCACTCCACGACCCTTGTCTGGACGACTGGGTCTGAGCTGGTCAACACGGCCTCCCAGTGCTCGAGAGAGGGAGCATGCATAATATCCGCCGGCGGCGGCACCATGCTACATTCCCACAATATATGGTCATATGTTGCCACTGCCTGGCACCATTTGCATTGCGGCTTAATCTCCTCCGGGTATATTTTGCTCAACACGTATGGGTTGGGAAAAGATCGCGTCTGCAGTTTCCTCCAGACGCATTCCTGCGCCTTAGTCAACCGCTTGTGCGGGGGCGGATAAAGCCTCCGCTCTAGTTTATAATGATTGGTGATGTCGTGAAAGGACACCAGCCCATCTCTCGCGGACCTCCCAGGAACGGGCGGCTCACCTGGCCGGCTGACGAAACCTCGAGCATTCAGGTGAGCCGCCTCATTCCCAGGGTTTCCAGAGTGTGCTGGTACCCAGACAATTTCTATTTCCCGAATTTCTCTTCCCGTGGCTCCATGCAGCAATCGTGCGGCGGTTACCGATATTCTGCCTCTCGCCAGATTTCGGATGGCGGTTTTCGAGTCACTAAAAATCAGGTCAGATGGAGAATTGGTTATAGCTAGTGCTATTGCCGCTTCCTCTGCGGTCTCTGAGGAGCGGGTTTTGACCGATCCAGAGGCGACCAAGCGCCCTTTCCTGTCCACCACAACAATCGCAAATGCATCTTTATCCTTATATTCCGCGACGTCTGTATATACTGCCGCTTTGTACTTGCCGTACTCAACATGTAAAGCTCTGGCTCTTGCCTGCCTTCGTTCCTTATGGTGAATCGGATGCATATTTTTGGGCAAAGGCTTTATGTACAGGGCCTTGTGGAATTCTCGCCGCACCTGAGTTTTAGTGTCCCCAGCGGGAGCCTCAGCCCCAATGCCAATCCTTTTCCAATATATCCCTGCCCGCTTTGGTTGTCGAAAGCCTAGCGTACTGCATCACCAGGTGCGCCTCCCGTAGTTCTTCCAGGGTGTTGTGCACCCCTAATCCTAGCAGTCTTTCTGTGGACGCATTGCTAGGCAAACCAAGGGCTGCCTTGTAAGCCTGCCGGATCATTGCCTCAACCTTGCCTTTTTCTGTAGCATCCAATTTCATATAAGGTGTCGTATAAGTAATCCTACTGAGCACAAACGCCTGTACCAGCTTACAGAGATCCTTTTCTTTCACCCCGCTCTTACGGTTAGCAATTCTCCTGATTAGTCTGACGGTAGCGTTGACCGTGTTCTTAAGCTTTTCAAGGGCCACCCTATTCTTCCTGTTCGTTTGCAAATATAGGCCCAGAATTCTGATGGTTTGAGCTTCAGCTACGGGGATACCTCCCACTTTTACCTCCAGCGGTGGTGGCGGAATATAATGCCTCGCATGTAGCCCCTCGTGGTTTGTCTCAAACCACAAAAAGCTCAGACTTGGGCTGAGAGCATGAGAGTCCCGCCTCCCCTGCCAACTAAGACAAAATCGACTCAGAACGCCTATGTTCCGAACTAAATATGGTACTCAAACACTCGCCTATTTAATGCCACATTTTCTAAATAATAATCGAGAAATAGCCAATATGATTCAGGACAACTGTTCGACATACAGCCTCCGGAAAAAAAAATTAGAGATTGCCTTTTGTCTAGCTCCTGACTCACCCTTTATATTGTGCATTTCCCGTCTCTTGATTTTTTTCCCACTTATTTTGTTTTATACTGTTTTGTTATACCTATTATTTTGTTTATACTGTTGTACTGTTTTCTAACATTCATCATCCTCAGGGCTCGCATAACATTTCCATGTCATGCATTATTCATTAGAAGGTACCGAACGTATCTATTTTACTTATTGTGTTTTGATCGCATGTTTGCCTGTGTTTTGACGTTTTGTTACCTGTATTTATTTGTCGCATGTTCCGCGGCTTTCCACCCTGAGCAATGTATGTATGGGTGCGGGGGGCCTTTGTCAGGCAGTCGCATCTGCCTTTAGCCCCCCTCAATCCTAGACAATGACTGTCTAAATAAAGTTCAACTTCAACTTCAACTCTTCGACAATATTCACCGCTTGTTGTAGCGTTTCTTCCAGATGCGCGTCACTACCCCTGGTGACCCATAGAGTGATATCATCCGCATAAAATGTGTGCTTCAGCCCCGGTATCTCTTCCAGCCTCGGCGGTATCTTAATCAAAGCGAGGTTAAATAGGAACGGCGAGAGAACTGAACCCTGTGGCGTTCCTTTGCCTCCCAACGGGAAGGAATCCGATTTGATTTCTCCAACTGCGATCTCCGCGGTTCTGCCCTCCAAGAATGATTTGATATAGCGGAAGGTTCTGGCCCCTGGGCCTATGTCCGATAGGTTCTTTAATATCGCCTCATGGGAAACATTGTCGAACGCCTTATTCAGGTCGTGCCCCAATATAGCTTTGGTCCCCGTGCCATGTCCGGGATCGACTACGTCATGTTTCAGTTGTATCATGACATCCTGCGTGGACAAATTGGCCCTGAAACCAATCATAGTTGGGGAAAAGATCGCCTTGCCTTCCGCATAACCCTGAAGCCTGTTGAGAACCACGTGCTCCATTAATTTGCCCACGCATGATGTCAGCGATATCGGGCGCAGGTTCTCCACGCAGAGCTTCTTGCCTGGCTTAGGAATAAATACAATCCTAACATGCTTCCATTGTGCTGGGATCTCCCCGGCCTCCCAATATTTGTTCATCAAGTTCGTGAGCGCCCCCACCGATTTGAAATCTAGGTTCCTCAGCATTTTATTAGTAACACCGTCCGGGCCCGCGGCCGACGTAGCACGGAGTTGCCCCATGGCAAACTCCACCTGCGCCACCGTAAAGTCTTCATCGAGTTCTGAGTTTTCCGGCCCCGAGTGGTCTGGTAAGCGACCGTCTGCCCCATCAGTTATGTACCGATCCCGGAGTTCTTGTATAAACTCTCCAATTGTGCCTTGATACTGATGCACTAATCGAGTCATTTGTCCCCGTTGCGCCGACTTGGTTGCTGCCGGATCCAAAAGGTGCCTCAACAACTGCCATGTCTTTTTGCATCCAAACTGACCATTCATCCGATCACAAATCTGGCCCCACTGCTTGCCCTGCAAGTCTAATGTGTAGATTTCTATTTTGCGTTCTAGCTTGGCCATCCTTCTGCGAAGGACTCCATTATGTTTTTGCTTTTTCCACCTTGTCAGGAGACTCGCGTGCGCTTCCCACATGTGTAACAGTCTAGAGTCCGCCGTAAAATCCTCCTCCTCGATTGGCACTTCTACCGTGGTACCCTTTACATTCTGCTTGAGCGCCTCAACCCATGCGTCCAAGTCTTCAATTTCCCCGTCCACCGTGTCTGCCCTGGTTTTCCTAAATCTGTCCCAATCCGTAATTCTATGCCCCTTCACTTTGTCTTTATGCTTCGCAGCACAGAACGTCGTTGAAAGGATATAGTGAACACTTCCGAGTGTTTGCCCCGTGTTAACCCACTTTGCATTACTGATACCCTTGAGAAACGTAAGGTCCGGAGAAGTATCCATACTAATGCTGTTGCCTATCCTCGTATGATCTTGCGGGTTGTTTAAGAGCGTCCACCGCAGATCCCGGGCAACTTGTCAAAGCCGAGTGCCCTTTGCGCTGGCTCGGATGTAACCCCACTCCGGGTGAGGCGCATTGAAATCCCCTACTACTATAAGCTGAGCGCTAGCTCCTAACCGTTGAGTTTGAATCAGGAGCTGTGGTAAGCCCAATCCCTTATCTTTTGGAGAACAATACACATTAAGTACAAACAGACTCTTCTCAGCCTTTCGTTTGTGTGATAAAGTGACATCGTGCGGTGACGTACCGGCGGAGCAGTGCGGCATGTGCCGTTTGTATCGGCCACCACAAGTGCAGATAAGGGCGCCGCTTCATCTACTTAAGCACGTTTACAGTTGAAATAAACCCTTCTTTTCTTGCTGGCTTATCTTCTGTCCGGACGTCAGTTACTACAGTGGCGACGAAGCACGGTCTCGCCCGTGCGGGCCGTCGGAATCGACGAAATGGCGTGGACCGGCCGCATTGCAGAGTTTGATGTGAACGGTGGTGCGACATGGGAAGAATACGTCGAGCGCATCGAACTGTCTTGTGCCGTCAACAAGCTGACCACGGATGCAGAGAAAAGGGCTGTGTTGCTGAGCTGTTGCGGACCGGAAATATACTCCCTGATAGCGACGCTCGTCAAGCCTCTGCGACCACCGAATGTCGACTACAATGTTATCATCGGCACCGTCAAGAAACACATCCAGCCAAGGCCATCCGTACTCTATTCGAGGTATGTGTTCTCGAAACGGGACCAGGAAAGCGGGGAATCTGTTGCTGACTACGTAGCCGTTCTGCGCAGATTAGCTGGGAACTGTGGATTCGGCGAGGACAAGTTCTCGCTTGATGAAATGCTCCGCGACCGATTGGTTTTCGGAATCGCTGATGGTGTGGTTCAGCAACGCCTCTTGGCAGAAAAAGAGCTGACGTTCGAAGCCGCATACGAGCTCGCAGTGACGGCGGAAACTACGGCTAAACAGCAGAAAGCTATAAGGGCAACCCGACATGAGACAGAATTCCAGCACGAAATGACCACAAAAGTGGGCACGCAAGCCATGAAGGAAGGCACGGAACAGAGGGGAGGCGAACGTGCCGCGGGGGCGTCTCAGCAGTTTGAGCGGCGCTGTTTTCGATGTCTTGGAAATCACAGGGCGATGCGTTGCCGTTTCAAGAACGCTGTATGCTTCAGCTGCTCACGGAAAGGGCACATAGCGAAAGCCTGTCGGGGCACTCAGACGCACGAACAAGGTCAGCTGGATGAAGCTACTGTCGCTGCGGGAACGGAATACAGTCAATTGTTTTGCATTAGCCAAGTAACAACTGGTGTTCCAAAGTACGTTGTCGATGTTGAGATTGCCGGTGAGCAGGTGAAAATGGAAGTGGATTCGGGAGCAGCGCGGTCCATTATCAGCCAGAAAGAGTTTGAAAAACTTGCAGTGGCAAAGCATGGGAAGCTGCAACAACGAGACACGCAGCTCGTCACCTGGACCAAGCAGGGTCTCGAAGTGTTAAGGAAAATGATGGTGCCAGTAAAGTTCAAGGGCAGAAATTGCGAGTTGCCGTTACTGGTCGTCAAGAACGAAGGGAACACGCTGCTTGGCCGAGATTGGTTCAGGGCACTGCAGATAGAAGTAACAGGTCTTCATCACATCAGTAGTAGAAAGCAGGACGTTTTCGCTGCCAGGTTCCCGGAAGTTTTCAGCGAGTCGCTGCCTGGCGCGGCGTTGCCGCCTATTAACATCGAGCTGAAGGACGATGCATCACCGTAGTTCCTTAAATGTCGAAGCGTGCCATTTGCTTTGAAGGATGCTGTTGTGACCGAACTGAATAGGCTCGTGGCCCTTGGAATTTTGGAGCCGACTCAATGTTCAGAATGGGCTACCCCCATTGTTGTGGTGCGAAAGAAGAATGGCTCGCTCAGGATCTGCGGGGATTATCGAAGCACAGTGAACCTTGCTGTTAAGAGCAACGTCTACCCCCTACCGACCAGCAAAGAGCTTTTTGCTAAGCTTGGCAAAGGCCGCATTTTCTCAAAATTAGACCTGGATCAGGCGTATCAACAACTGCTAGTGGACGAAAAGAGCGCTGAACTACTCACGATAAACACAGTACAAGGACTCTACAAAGTTCGTCGACTGCCGTATGGCGTATCTGTGGCACCTGGTCTGTTTCAAAGGGCCATGGACACAATACTAGCTGGACTTCCTCAAGTTGCCGTATACCTGGACGACATTCTCGTGGTCAGTGAAACAGAAGAGGAACATGAGCACGTGCTCACCGACGTATTTAGGCGGCTGCACAAGGCTGGACTCAGGGTGCAGGCAAACAAATGCGAATTTTTTAAGCAAAGCCTGGAGTTCTTGGGCCATCGCATTGACCAAAAAGGCGTCTATCCGGCCGAAACCAAAGTAGAAGCCATCCACAAAGCCCCCGCCCCAACCAACAAGAAAGAACTACCGGCGTTTCTGGGTATGATAAACTTTTACAATCGTTTCTTGCGCGGTAGGTCTGAAACAGCAGAGAAGCTTTACCGCCTGTTAGATAAACATGCTAACTGGAAGTGGGATGAGCAGCACCAAGAGGCGTTCGAATGTCTTAAGAAGTCGTTAACTTCAGGCTCCTTGCTGGTACATTTTAACGAAAGCGCTCCCTTGATACTTTCATGTGATGCGTCCCCGGTGGGTGTGGGTGCTGTATTGGCTCACTGTGACAACACGAGAAATGAGCAGCCGATTGTATACGCATCCAGAACATTTACGAAGGCTGAGCGGAACTATGCCCAAATTGACCGAGAAGCGTTAGCCGTTGTGTTTGGTGTCCGGCATTTTCATCAATACTTAGCGGGGCGGAAATTTGTTACATTCACAGATCATAAACCGCTTCTAGGAATATTCCGGAGGGAAAAGCAAATTCCCGAAGTGCTGTCGCCTCGCATGCTGCGTTGGAGTTTAATGCTTTCGGTGTATGAGTACCAACTCGAGTACCGAAAAACGCAGGACCACGCTAACGCGGACTGTCTCAGCAGGTTGCCAGCTCCAGGATGTCATCAAGACGCTGAGCTTCCACGTGGCGTCTTACTCCTGGAAGCCGTAGAGTACCCACCAGTCACCTCCGGGGATATTGCATCATGTACTTCACAGGACATCCAGCTATCAAGGGTGAGGAGATGGATCGTCGACGGCTGGCCGAAAGAACGCGTACCTAAAGAATACGGCGCATACGAGGTAAGACAGCACGAGCTGTCCGTGCACAAAGACTGCGTGGTCTGGGGAAACCGCGTAGTGGTCCCGGAAGCTTTGCAAAAGCGTGTGCTCGTCCTGCTGCACGCAGAGCATCCAGGGGGTATCGGCCATGAAGGCTATCGCGAGATCACATGTATGGTGGCCTCGCATGGATGCGCAGATTGAAGAATTTGTGCGGCACTGCACGGCAAGTCAAGAAAACCGGCAGAGTGAACCTAGTCTGCCAACCCACTTTTGGACAAAACCGGAGCGGCCGTGGAGCAGAATACATCTCGATTTTGCGGGGCCTATTAACGGTGTCATGTTTCTGGTGGTAGTTGACGCGTTCTCAAACTGGGCGGATGTGGAAATGATGACGTCGGCGCGCGCGCCAGTCGTGATAGAACGACTACGCAAGATGTTTGCAACTTACGGGCTGCCGGACTTAATCGTGTCCGACAACGGTGCAGTATTTACTAGTGAAGAAATGCAGTCTTTCCTTAAGCTAAATGCCATTCAATCTATGTATACTGCCCCTTATCACCCGTCAAGCAATGACAGAGCAGAACGCATGGTTCGTGAGTTGAAGTGTGCCCTTAAAATGCAGAGCCAAGGAACTCTAGCGTGCAAAGTCTCTCGGTTTTTGTTCAAGCAGCATTCCACCCCCCACTCGGAGACAGGCAAGGCCCCTGCAGAGCTCATGTTCGGAAGCAACCTGAGGTCAAGCCTGGCAAGACTGCATCCCGACACGAAGCATGTGGAATGCATGCGGCAGTTACCCCCCACGAAGTTTTCAGTGCAGTGACTGTTTATATGAGGAATTTTCGCCCAGGTGCAAAGTGGTTGGCGGCGCGTGTGCTGCGGCGCCGGGGTCACGTTATGTACGACGTCCTGACGGCAGATGGAAGCACGCATCGACGACATCGGGATCACGTACGAAGGGCTTGGGACCCAACACCCGTGACCACTGCAGGTGGTACCAGTGCCTCGTTTGCGCTACCCGAACCCTCAAGTTTGGTGCCTGCGCCTGCCCCTGCCGAACCAGTGGAATTGAGGCGCTCCACCCGTACCCGACGTGCAGTGCGCCGTTATGGGTTCGATGACTAGTGCGGAGGGATGTGATAAAGTGACGTCGTGCGGTGACGTACCGGCGGAGCAGTGCGGCATGTGCCGTTTGTATCGGCCACCACAAGTGCAGATAAGGGCGCCGCTTCATCTACTTAAGCACGTTTACAGTTGAAATAAACCCTTCTTTTCTTGCTGGCTTATCTGCTGTCCGGACGTCAGTTACTACAGTTTGGGCACAATCTCTAGCAGAACGTAGTCTTCCCTGCTGCTATCTATGGTATGCTGAATGGCGGTGGTGTTGCGATGGACTAGCACGGCTGTAAAGACGCGCGATGCGCCGCTTGGATCAATCCCTGGTGGTGTAAATGCCTTAAATCCGGGTAATTTCACGGAACCACTAGCCTCCTGTAGGGCTATTATGTCCGGCTTACTATCCAGGTTTTGTACGTGTAACTGCAGGTTACCCCGCTTGCGACGGAAGCCCCCCGCAGTTCCACTGCCAAACCTCAATTTGCTGGCGAGGGGCCATGATGAGGCACCAGATTGACTAACGTTGGCGCTTGGCCAACTACGGGAGGCAGTCTTGCCTCCAATAATCTATGGAGCTGCTGAAACATGCCCATGACCTGGGTTTCGGAAGCCCGGAATTCACTGGCAAGGGCGCCAAGACGCTCCTCTATTTTGTCTAGTATGGCATCGATTTTGTCGACTCGAGCCTCCAACCTATCCTGTCTATCCCCCTGTTTTCCTACTTTCTCCGCAAGGATAGTTACATCCGCATTAAGGCTAGTGACCTTAACTACCGGCTGTGGCATGTCTACCGTTGACGTTTCGGCTAACCTTATGGCATTAGCTCCCTCATCCATCGGCAGCGGCCTCTTTACTGGCCCCCGATTCTCCACTTCCATAGCCGCGCTCTTCTGTACGCGAGCAGACGCCGCTGGCGTTGCTTTCTGTAGGCCCTGCACTCCTGATGCCGGTACCGCTTGTCGTTGGCCACTTTTAAGTGCGCGTTCCATCTCTGCAATTCTAGCTTCCATTTTTTTAATCAAATCACCCCTGCTGCTGAACCAGCGTGTCCAACTCCCTCTCTCGAGCAGTTTCATTCTGGGAGCCCGCGTTTGACAAGCTGACCTTTTTGGTCGCGTCGCGTGCCTTTCTGTCAGGACTGGAAACTCGTCCGCCTTCTTTGCCACTTCCGCCTCCTGGCGATGGCGGGAAGGAACTCGATCGGTCCCTGCTTTTGCTTCTGCCTCCTTTACCCCTCGACGACCTCTCCGTAGCCCTCGAGGACCGCTCATCCTTGCCAGCTTGGCTCTCGCGTTCGATGCTCTGCTGCCGGCTTGTCGGTGGCTTGCAGGCCAGGCGAAACTTGCAGTTCCGGCTCCCCGTGTTATGCGCACCATGGCACACGATGCAGTCCGGCGTGCGCGTCAGTGGCTCTCCTTCTGGCGGGGCAGGATGGTCCTTCCCGCAGCGACGACATAGGTTACTCTTCGGACGATAGCAAACGTCCGCTCGATGTCCAACTCGTCTGCAGTTGAAGCAGGTCGCGACTAAATCTCTGTATGGAATCACAGCATACAGACAGTTCCAATAAGTGACCTCCGAACGTGATCTGAATTGCCTTGGACTTGCCCAGAGGTCTCGCATCCAGAATTTCCATGCCTTCATTCTTCTTCAGGAATCCCACCCGAACTTCTTCCACTGGGCATCCATCATAAGCATTGTAAATCACTCCCCGCACGGAGTTCTCCAACGGTGCCACGTACGCCGAAACCGGAAGGTCACGATCACTCAGCTTGAGCGTCTTCACAGTCGCATATGCCCCGCTGCGATTCATACACGGCGTGCTCACCGTCAACGTGTTGTTCGTACCATTAACCCGCACAAGGTCCTCTTCCGCGGCAGTCGCACTCTTTATACGCGCTGCTTCTCTCAGAGCACATCCGAGTTCTCTCGCTGTCACCATACTCAAGTCCCAGTTCTGGGGCCTGTACACAACCTTGAAATCCGTGGCTGGCATCTTGATAAACGGCCCGCGTTTTTTCCACGCCGGCGCTTTACCCCGCTTGACTTGTTCCGCTCCGTGCGTCTTGCGCCCGTCGCTGCCTGCCTGCGTCTCGCAAGACGTACTTTTGGCGTTGTGGCCACTTTAAGACTTTTTAAATCTGTCTTGTGCCCTCAGAACTGGGGCCCACTCTTCCGCCTCGCACTCTTCGGGCGTTAAAGTGTCACCTTCAACTGCGTATTCCATCATCTTCAGCCTCACCAGGCCCCCGGCCACCAAGCTCGAAGCCTGGCGTCGCGGCACCGGCTCGGCCTAGAGGATAGGCCTAGCCTCGCCGCCGCGGGCTTGAGAGGAAAATCTTGAAAACCCCCTAAAACGGGGGCAAACTTGCCTACGAGTGCTGTCCGCAGGTACAGGGCAACTTCCTGAAGGCGAGCACACCAACAGCAAGTCCAAAAAAAAAATGCGCCCACCTCCCCGAAGGGGAATCGTGAGGAAATGCGAATGCATTTCGCGCGCGCTTCACTCCATTTATATGGTGGTTGTGGTTCGAAGAAGGAAAAGGCGCCTGATTTCTGCAGCCCGGTCGGGAGCAAGGCGCAGCGCCTGTTTTTTTTGCTTTTTCTTGTTTTTTTAATTTTTTTTATTTATTTTTGTAATTTTTTTTTCATATATAGCTCCGCCGAGCTCCGCCGCAGTCCGCTTTTAGTTAACGCGCACGCTGCGAATTTTTATTGTTCAACAACGCACAGGAGAAATCTCCCACCGGCACCACCTTGGAGGTCAAGATTCATTGCCATATATACGGGGTGGCCAGTGAACGGTTGTGCAGCGCGAGCAGTCGGTTTTTTCAACCAAGAAACTCGCTAGCAGACGCTGCCTGTGTCGGCGTCGCGAGGCGAGAGAGGGAGAGGGGGGGGAGCGTAGGAGAGGAGAGAGAGAGAGGGGGGTGCGCATGCGCAGTGGGAGTGTGGACGCTGCGGGCAGAGATGCCTAGAGAAGAGAGGGGGGAGCGTAGGAGAGGAGAAGAGAGGTGGGACGCGCATGCGCAGTGGGAGTGTGGACGGCGCGGGCAGGGATGCCTAGAGGAGAGAGGGGGGGAGCGCAGCAGGGGAGAGAGGAGGGGAGACGCATGCGCAGTGAGGGTGTGGTTGCCGCGGGGAGGGATGCCTAGAGGAGAGAGAGGGAAAGAGGAGGTTTTTTTATTTTTATTTTTTTTTTGAAAGGGTTTGCGCATGCGCAATAAGGGTGGTCACGCCGCACACCACCACCACCGGATTAAGCTTCGCCATAAGATGCTTCACATCTAACACCTGCCGGCGCGCACACCTCCTCAACCTATCCTCCTCCTCCTCCTCCGCGGACAACGCCAACGCCAACGCCGGATGCCTGACATAGCCCGACTATGAAATGCATTCGCATTTAAAACGCGTTCGCCGATAGTCGGTCACTAAGCCGGAGCCCATGCGAAACACGTCCGCACAGCGTCTCGCTCCAGCCGCGTCTCGTCGCCGTCGAAGCTCTCTGGCACGTGCCAGCGGTGGCGTCTCCCCTCACGCGGGAAGTAAATGAGCTTTATGAGCGCTGGAACGCGGATGGCGTCTGCACGATGCGCAAAGCGCGAGAATACGAACGCATGCGAAACGGAGGCAAATTAGTCTCCCTCTCCCTCTTTCTCCGACTCTGCCCTCTCCCCTCAAACCGGCGAACGCGCGAAACCATCGCTTCACCCTGTCGTCTTCGCAGTGGTAGGTCCGTTACCTGGACAATGTAATGCCGCCCTCGCCGAACGCCGCGTGCGTCCCATTTCTAAGGAGCTTCGCTTATCGGTTGTATTCGTACACGGAACAGCTGCTAGTTTTCGTGCAAAGCGTCGCAGTTCGTGCACAGCATCGCATTTTCAGCACAGCCTAAAAAACACTTGGGTCTTTAGAATTACGTGCCTATGTATTTTCTAATAAAAGAACACACGACCTGATAATTACATATTAATGTTGCGCCTCAGATATGCGTAGTATTTGCTTTTTCATCAAATATGTTCACAAGTATCAACGCAAACACCAGTTCAAGATAGGTGGGCGTTCAGAAAGTGGTTAAACTTTGGCGAGTAGCTGAATCAGGTTACGGACAGACAGACAGACAGACAGCCAGACCAAAATTTTTGCGTGTAAGTATCCCAAGAAAGACTCTCGTCTTTAAAAATCTTTGCTCTCGCCAATGATACATTTGTCTTCATTAAACGTTAGGCCAGCTTTCTGTGCTGCTTTCATTACCACTCATAACCTCTCATCGCGCTCTTGTCTTGTGGTACCCCACACGATGACGTCATCGACGTATACTCGCACTCCTGGCAGCGTCTAGAATATTTCCCTGATAGACTTTTGAAACACTTCTGGGGCGGAGCCTATGCCTAAGGGCAGCCTCAAGAAACGATAACGACCGAAAGGAGTCGCGAACGTACGGATTCTTGACGTTTCATCATACAGCGGTATCTGATGAAACCCCGAGTTGGCGTCAAGGCGCGTAAAAAAACGTGCTCCAGCTAATTCAGATTCAATATCTTCTCGACGCGGCATCTCGCAATGCTCGCGCTTCAGACAGTTATTAATTTTCCTCGGGTCCATGCAGAGTTTTAGTTTACTGTTCTTTTTTCTGATAATAACCAGAGGACTTACCCAGTCCGTCGGCTGGTCTTGCTTGGCTATAATGCCGGCTTTGACCATGCGGTCAAGTTCTTCGCGCAGAGGCTCCCGTAAGGCGACGGGCACACGGCGGGCTGTCTGGACGACTGGGACAGCGTCTTCTCGAAGAACCATGTGGTATGGGCGGTTGATACATCCAGTCCCAGAAAAAAGGCGTCGATACTGCTGGACAACTTCCTCGCTGCTGCTTATTACGACATCATTAACGGTGCGCGAGAACAGTTGAAGCAGTTCACTCGCTCGCAGTCCCAGTATTGCCTGCCGGTCCTTCTCACGACGAACTCGATCTTGGCTTTTGCTTCCGACTGTCACCGTGGTAGTCATGCTGCCAAGATGCTTGATGACTCCTTCGTTGTAGGATCGTTGGATACAGTTACTTCTTTTCAAGGATATCCTCGACTGCAGCTTCTTGTAGGCCGAAAATGGCATGAGGTTGGCTTGTGATCCTGTGTCAACCTTGAACTCTAGTGTGATGCCCGCAGCTTGTGCTCTGACCAGCCAGTCACGGTCACACGCTCTTCCAACGCTGTTGACACCGACGTCCAAGATGTCAAATTCCGCATCGATATCCTCGGTGCTCCTTACTTCCCGGACTTGTCTGCTCCCCTTGCAACGGGCAGCGCAATGATTCTGCCCTTGGCATTTCCTGCATGTTTTGCCAAATGCAGGGCAGCTTCGCGGACCATGTGTACGTCCACACCTGCGGCACTCGATCACTGTAGGCTGTTCATCGCACTGCTGCTGCTCGCGTCGCTTGACAGCATCAATCTGTCTCTGTTCTCGTGACCCAATCTCATTTTGCACGGCAGACAATTCCACAGCCTCACAGACTTCTTCAGCTTTAGCCGAGGTTAACTTATTATCTTGCAGCAGCTTTTGTCTGACTTTGTCATCATTTGTTCCAAATACTATTTGGTCACGAATGAACGATTCTGCCATAGTGCCAAAGTTGCAGGACCGAGACATCTTTCTGAGCTCTCTGACAAACTGTTCGACTGGCTCACCTTGAGCTTGGATGCGTTTCCGAAACATGTAGCGATCGTGCACTTCATTCAGGCGTTCTGCACGGTAAGCGTCAAACTTGGCGATGACAGTTGCGTAACTTTTTTCGGCTCTCTTCGTCCCCGAAGGTGAAATTGTTGTAAACTTCTAGGGCGTCGTCGCCTGCCAGAGTTCGCAATAAGGCAATCTTCGTGGCATCCTGCCTAGGCTTTTTGTCTGGCTCAGAGGCTTCCAAGAAAAGTTCGAACTTTTGTTTGAAAAGGTTCCACTGCTTACTGATTTCGCTGGTGAAATACAGCGGCTCCGGTGGCTTCACAAGGTCCATGCTTCTGCGTTACCGTGCACAAGCACTATGGCCGTGGCTTCACGTTCTGACACCATGTATCGTGCGCAGTGTCTACTCAGTAACAACAGCGACCAGTTTTCAGAAAACGGAAAAAGGCCCCCAGCCTTTATTCGCACAGGTTTTATACCCGGTACGGCAAAGGGCACACAAGTGGTGAGCATGCGCCGACGATGCTGCTTGCAGGCACGCATCACTTAAGCTTATCTACCTGATACAGGTCTGAGGGTGACAGGGCGTCGAATGTCGCAGGTTTGATGCACACAGATGTAGGAGTTCTTCAACAATATCAGCTGTGAACAGACGGCCACGATCACTAATGATCACGCGAGGAGGACCACGACAAAGTATTATCGAATGCAGCAAAAACTGTGATACTTCGGTTGCAGTTGCATAGGGTAGCGCCGCCGTCTCGCAGAACCGAGTCAGGTAGTCGGCGCATACTATAATCCAACGGTTGCCTTTGGATGAACGTGGGAACGCTCCTATCAGGTCGATGCCTACCTGTTCAAAAGGTGAACTGGGTGGCACCACGGGCTTTAGGTAACCGACTGGGGCAGTAGTAGGTCTCTTTTGGCTTTGGCACTCGGTACAGCTGGCTAAGTACGTCTCTGTTGTTTTGCGCATTTGAGGCCAGTAAAATCTATCTTTGGCACGATGGAGTGTCCGCGTGCACCCTAGGTGACCTGAAGTTGGATCATCGTGCACGATGCGCAAAACAGAAGAGTGAAAGGCTTCTGGCACCACGAGAAGAAACTGTGCACCTGTCGCGGAGAAATTCTTTTTATACAGCAACCCATCTCGAGCACAAAAATGGCACGCTGTTGGCTCTTTCGCGGCAGAGAAAAGTGGCTCTAAACTCGGATCTTCACGCTGTTCTTTTGCGAAGGCTGCGACACCTGGGAAATCCAGACGTGCGGTTGCATTTAAATGGTCGAAACTGTCAGCATCACATACCGTTGCACGAAGATGCATTCTGGAAAGGCAATCGGCATCAGCATGCCGTCGGCCGCTCTTGTAGGAGACAGTGAAGCTGTACTCTTGCAGACGTAAGGACCATCGTGCAAGACGTCCCGACGGATCACGAAGATTGACGAGCCAGCATAGAGAGTGATGGTCGGTGACGATAGTGAACTCACGCCCATACAAATACGACCGAAACCGTTGCACGGCGAAAATAACAGCGAGACACTCCTGTTCTGTAACCACGTAGTTGCGTTCGGGTTTGCTTAACGACCGATTGCATATGCGATGACATGTTATTTGTTGTCTATGCGCTGAACAAGGACAGCACCAAGACCTACACCACTCGCATCTGTGTGGACCTCTGTTGGCGCTGAGGGATTGAAGTGTCGTAGAATTGGCTGCGACGTCAGCAGGAACTTCAATTGTCGAAAGGAGGCAGAACACTCCGGCGTCCACTCGAATTGGGTGTTCTTGTGAAGGAGGTTTGTCAAAGGATAAGCGACATCAGCAAAGTGGGGAATGAATCGCCTAAAGTAGGAGCGCAGCCCCAAAAAGCTGCGAAGTTCTTTTTATAGACTGAGGCGGCTCAAATGCTTCAACAGCCTCCGTTTTTGTAGGGTCGGGTGTCATGCCGTCTTTATCCACGAGATGCCCCAACATCAAAGCCTGGCGTTCAGCGAAATGACACTTTATGGAATTAAGCACAAGACAAGCCTTCCGTATGCAGCTGAGAACAGTGTCGAGGCGCGCGTTGTGCTCGTTAAAGGTGCGACCAAAGATGATAATATCATCGACATAGCACATGCATATTTCCCACTTTAAACCTCGTAGAATGGTGTGCATGAAGCGTTCGAAGGTGGCTGGCGCTTTACACAAGTCGGATGGCATAACGTTAAATTCATAAAGTCCATCGGGCGTTACGAACGCTGTTTTTTCTTTGTCTTCGTCATGCATCGGGATTTGCCAGTAGCTGGATCTCAGGTCAACAGAAGAAAAGTAAGCAGCCGAATGAAGACAGTCTTAAGCATCGTCTATACGCGGCAGTGGATAGACATCTTTCTTAGTAATGCTGTTCAGCCACCGGGGATCTACACAAAATCACCGACTGCCATCTTTCTTTTTGACGAGAATGACAGGTACAGCCCAAGGGCTCGCGGACTCCTGAATTACTCCCTTCTGCAGCATTTCTTCAACTTGCTCGCCAATTGCCTTACGCTCCTCGGGTGACACGCGGTATGGCTTCTGTCGTATAGGGTGCGCTGAACCTGTATTTATACGATGGTGGACTCGAGACGTCGGTCTTATCGTTTTGCGAGAAGTCGAACACCTGCGCGTGCTTCGATAAAACACCCAATAACGTGTGGCGCTCGGTCGTGCTGAGTGACTTGCTTACCATCCGAAGTAGCTTGGAGTCCGAAGGGCAGGACTGGAGGGACTCGTCCGCAGCCGGCTCTAGTACAGCCACGAAAGTCGGTGTTTCTTCCTTTAATAGCGCGAGCTTCATGCCAGACGGTAGAAGTATGGGCTGGCCCATCTAATTAATTGTCCATAACCCGGAACGTCCTTCCACGACCGACAGTAAGCAATGCGGCACCAAAACCTTCTTTACACAGGCCGAGTGAAGGGGTTCCGTTGCGGCATCAAATGTTGTAGGAGCAATGCCAGAACAATTGACCGGGACTCAGATGCTACTATGTGCAGGCACGACCACATCCTCAGCGACACAAAAGGGACTCTCATGGCGGCGTGGCAAGTTCTCCACGAGTCCGGTCATAACTTCGTCGCGTACAGACAGCTCCCCACTTCGACAGTTAACATACGGACCACACTCCGGCAAGAAATCTATGCCTAAAATAACATCGAGCGTAGATCGAGGAATAACGGCGAATTCGGTTCAGAATTGGAGTAATACTGAAAGGGGAGCTAGCCGGTACACATTCATCGTAGTAACTTTTTTAGCACAGACTAACACACGGACAAAGAGAGGGAACGGCACCAGCGCTACTATCAACTGAAGGCTTTATTCAGCAAAGGAAAACATATATACCGGCAATGTCACCCGTTGTCCATGCGCAACGTTGTAGGTGCAATGTCCGGAGCTATCGCGCCGTATCTGCTGCTACCCCCTTTCTTTCACAAGCGACACTTCTTTTTCTGAAATAGTGAATGACGGGTGGCTGATACATGATGACCCCCCTCATGTGGATGTGATATGCTTCCGCAAGCTCTCGTGTGGTGCGATCACGGTGCCTGAACAGAATAAGTGTATCTGAAAAGCGTGCTTGGCATCCAGACAGCGCACAATGCATCGCCAAATGCGTCAGTGGCCTTCCCCTTTATAGACGCGAGGTGCTCCCTTAGGCGTATGTTTAGGTAGCGACCTGTTTGCCCCACATACGCTCGTCCACATGTTAAAGGAATACAATAAACAAGATTAGACGCACATTGAACAAAATTGACCCTGTGTTTAACATTGCATGTTCGTGTGCTTCCTCGTCCTACAGCCTCTAGCTTGCGTCCAACCTTGGGGCACAGTTTATCCAGTTTATTTTTGGCCGTGAAAACAACATTTAGCCCATACCTATGGGCGGTCTTTTTTATTCGATGTGACAGCGCATGTACGTACGGCATCACCGCTAATGTGCCTCGTTCGCGACTGGAAGCCAGCGTTTCACGGTGCGGTTTTCATAACCGTTTTGTGATTATACTCTTGCTATCTTGTCCATGTGCATTGTGTAACATCAAGGCAACTCCTGGCCCCTCGTCGAGTAGTCAGCAATTCGACAGAATGTCCTGGGGGTAGCCCCGGGTCAACGAAGACTCCGAGGTGGGACTTAGGCCTAACCTCCGGAAGCAGCGGCAGACGGAACCGAGGTCAACAAGTTGCAATCGTCTCGCGTCCAGCAGTGATTCGTCACTTGTGCGCGACAGCAATGACAACGAACTGTGACGCAGCTTCAGTACAGACCGAAACGCAGGGCTGTGCTGAGGCAACGACTGGCGATATGGATACTAGTACACCGACGCATAAAGAACCGAGTGCCTCTGGTTCTGGCAAATAGACGCTCCATCTCTCGCATCTACTGCGTCGGTGGCCCCTCCGGCGTCTAAACGCAGCTGTGTTGCTCCTAACGACGAGTTGTCCGCGTTCCGTGCTTCGGGGCCGGTTTACAATGTGGCCATTCAGCCCCTAGCTTGCTTCGATGTCGCATCGTTCTCAAACCGTGCACTTCAGCATGCATTGAATTCCTGCCTCAAGACAAGTAACTTTCAAGAGTTTGCCATCCACAAATCCACGAACACTATCGGTCTGGGGGCGCTCCCTCCAGGATGTGGATCCACTACGTACGCTGCAGGCTGTGGCCACGTCTGAAGAAACAACAGTACCTGGGCAAGCCTATCTGACGTCAGGTACTGACCGTCGCCGCTATGTTGTAACCGGCGTGGATATGGGTGAAAGCCCAGAGGAGTTGGTGAGGTGTCTAACTTGTCCCTCGCACCAAGTGGTCAGTGCTCGTTACATGTGAAAAGATCGAACGTGTCTCGTCACTCTGAGGGGGTCCCCCAACGCCCCCCGAGCGCATTGTTTACTATGGATGCTTACTTCAATTTCGTCCCTACCGGCCATAAGTGGTTCATTGCTACAGTTGTTTCCGTACTGGACATATGCGCTCCTCGTGTCCGTATGGAGTTGATTCCAACATGACAGCTGAAGATGCTCCTGCATATAAGTGTGGCTTGTGTAAATCAAATGACCATGAAATAACAGACAAGGCTTGCCCCACCAAGCAACAAGCCACGAAAGCTAAGCGGAAGGCATGCCGCAAAAACTTCAAGACAGCAAATTCAGGCGCTACTAGTGCAGTGCTCACAACAAATCGCTTTGCACCACTAGAAGAAGAAGATAATGAAGATCATGACACTCAATCAGAAGCTTTTCTTACGCCTCCTAATCACTTGACATACTGCGAGGCAGTAAAACAGAAACGTCCCAAAAAAGAAACAAGTGGCCACGCCGTCTTTGAACGAGGAAATCGACTCGGATCCTGCCTTAGCTGAGCTGGATAAACGCTTGGCATCTCTGCAAGAAGAAGTCCGTCGACTGACGCAGCGTCGTGCCGCAATACGTCAATGCATCACCAGATCACCCGAACATCACCTGAACACACAAGTGTGTGCGCCGGAGAGTCCTCCATGTCACCAGTCTCTGCCTGTGCCTGTCTCACCTGGTGCCTTGTCTGCGACGGAACTGCTGCAGTTTGTAGCCAAACAACTACAAAACATATCACTGGTGTTAGCAGCTAATCTTCCAAAATGACTTCGTAGGTGGTTAACCAGTCTCTCCCTGGCGTACTACAATGGAATTGCCGCGGCTTGAAAACAAAGGTTGGCGAGCTTCATCAGCGCTTACGCATGAACTAACTGTCTGTATGGGCGTTACTTCTACAAGAGACCAATTCATTGCCACGCCTCTACGGTTTTAACGCATATGGTGACCCCTCTATCGTCGACAAGCGCTGCGGCGCTCAGACTGTACCCCTGGAAAAGTGGCTGTGTATGTCACCAACAAACTTCCAAATTCACCCATCCCCCTGACACAATGGTGCAATCGGTGGCAGGAAGTGGTTGCCGTGTTGGTTCGACTCCATCGCACTGACGTGATTATGGTGTCCTGTTATGTGCGACCATACAGTGGACAGAACTCGCACATTAATCTCGGGTGGTTGCGACATCTGCGGCGGACGTACTCTGGTCGACCAGTATTTGTGGCGGGGGGACTTTAATGCGCCGCATATGGAATGGGGTTACCCAGCTACGAGCCAAAGGAGTCAAATGGTGATAGAAGCATTCGTGGACGCACAGTTCGAGCTGCTAAATTCACCAGACTCCCCATCTCGACGCCGCGATCATGCGGGTGTTCCTGCTTACTCTCCCGACCTCACTTGGTGGCTCGGCCAAGCACCAATCTGGTGGAAACAAGAACCAGATTGTTGGGGTAGTGACCATTACCTCATACACGTAGGACTGCACACGGATAGAGCACAAGGTTTGCGCCGTAAGTGTCATGTCACAAACTGGGATCTATTCCGCTTTAAGCTAAATGAGTGGATATCAGCAACTACGGCGGTCGCTCGTGCAGATCCATTAGACGTTATTCGAACTATAGTTTCCAAAGCTGCCGTGAGTTCTTCGGTCGATGAGTGCCGCCCCACACCTGATCTACAACAGCGTCGTCGTACAGAAAAAGCTCTTTCTCGCTCCCAAGATTTTTTGTGGACCGGTACAATCTCAACCGACTGACTGCAGTGGCTCGCAGACATGAAAAGCGTCTTTCCAGAAGCAACTGGATGCAGTGGTGTGTGTCGCTTGGCCATTCCTCTACAGCTTATTCGATTTGGCGTACCTTTCGGGTGATGGAGCGAGGTGCACGAGTACCTGATTCGGTATCCACAGCGTGCCTGGCGTCTGGGAAAGATCCTGCTCTATTTGCACCAGAGGTTGCGAGATCCTTGTACCCAAACTTCGACAGTGCCCCAACCGCATCCCCACGGCCGTTCTTCATCCCGAAACAGGCGGGAGCAGTCCCACGCCCCGAAGATCTCGAAGGTATGGAGTCATCGTTTACTATGGCCGAGCTGTTGGCGGCGATTGACAAGGCTAAACCTCGGACAGCTCCAGGCGTTGATGGGATACCATATGAAGTGTACAAAAACATGGAAAGGACGGTACTTATGTGGCTTCTGGATACTATTAATGACGTCTGGATGTCGGGAGAAGTCCCAGCGTCAGGGAAACACGCGGTTGTTGTAGCCATCCCCAAACAAGGCAAACCCAATGGCATTCTCGGGAACCTGCGACCAATTGCGCTCACTGTAACTTTATGCAAACTCCTGGAGCGAATGGTGGCAACGCGCCTTACATTGTGGCTGGAACACTTCAAGTGGTATCACCCCGCCCAGATCGGATTTCGGCCGTAACTTAGAACCGAGGATGGCCTAGAGTACCTCTCCTCTGCGATGCTTATAGGTGGGCGCTCACACTGCGTACGAACTTTGATTGCAATGGACATACATCGAGCCTATGACAACGTCAGCCACGAAGCAATCCTTGAGGTTCTTCAATGGATTCGCTTGCCTGGTCGTCTCCGAGCATTCATCAATTCCTTTCTTGGAGAGCACTCCTTTTCAGTCCGCATCTTGGGTAACAGCTACGGCCACTTCAACACGCAACGTGGTGTTCCACAGGGGTCTGTTCTTGCGCCAATTTTATTCAACGTTGCACTACTACCGATGGCCTGGAAGCTATCAAGCATTCCCGACTTAAAATTTTTGATGTATGCTGATGATGTGGCAGTGTGGTCGACTCACTCTTCTTTGGACCATCAAGAGCGGGCACTGCAGGCAGCGCTCGATGCAACATTTTCCTGGTGCTCTTCAGTGGGACTCACACTCTCACAGGAAAAGACTACCTATATGAGCATTGCCAATAAGTGGGGCCGCCGCAAGCTTGACCGAACCCCTGTACGACTAACGCTTGATGGACGTGTTCTCACAGAGGCGTCTACAATCCATGTTTTTGGTGTACACTTTTCTGCATCTGGATCGGCCTCCCTGTGGCTTCGGTCTGCACGCAGAACCGCCTCCAGCATGCTGCATCTTTTCGTCGCATCGCTCAGCGAAATGGCGGAGCGCGAACTCGTATCGCACGGCAACTGGTATGCTCGGTATTGCAGCCTCGATTAGTGTACCAAGCACAGTTCCAGCACTTCACGAAAGCAGAATGGGCGCGATTGGAAACTCTGAATCGTGAAGCCATGCGTGTGATCACGGGCCTTCCAAGGTTCACTCCAGATTCCGACACTCCAGGCAGAAGCACAGCTCAATACGCTAGACGAGCTCATTCACCAAAGACGCAAGGCAAGGATGATAAAGCACAGCAGTGTTCCTGCGGCTGCTGCCTTAGCGCATAACATGGAACCTAAAGCCCCCTTCGCTTGACGAACCTACGTTGTCATTGCCACCACGGGATTATTGCCAAGTGACCACCGACAAGCCTCTGGGATGTATCCGTCAAGAGGTGCACGGAAACACTATCTCTAGGTGCACCCCATTCCGCCCTTTATTTTCCGCATCTCAGACACTTTAACTAAGATCACATGTGGACGCCGGGTTGACATCATCTATACTGCACACTTCCTTAGTGTGCCCTTCTCACCCACATGTCAACCAGACCTGCTCCTATGCGTTGGACATCCCCATTACATCCGTCCTAGCAGAGTTGGTTGCTCTCTGTGATGGTCTTGCCGCACTTCAACCGCTCGTCGAGATGCACCATCCATCAAGTCTGATCCTTTACACGGACTCGACGCAAGCTGTTCGCGCACTCCGTCGCGTTGACCGTTCTGTGGGTGTAGCAGAGCAATTTCACCGTTGCGCTTCAGCTTATCCGTGTTCAGTTCGAGTGTGTTGGATTCGCCGATCTAGTGTTCTGGGTCATGCCGCTTGCCATCTTGTAACCGTCATGTACCCCTTACCTCTGCTCCTGCTGCTACCTTCTCACACTGGGGTCATTCACAAAGAAAATCTTCAGCGCACCACGCGAGCTCTCATACCTCCGCGTGGTCATGACCTCCCGAGTGGACTTACTCGTGAAGAGGAGGTATCGCTCCGAAGGGTTCGCGTGAGTGCAGCTGTGACGCCTTCAATCCGCGCGAAGTGGGGCTACACCGACATAACTTCAAGCTGCCCATTTTGTCCTGCGCTGGTGCGGGAATCAGACCTGAACCACCTCCTATGAACATGTCCTGGGCTTCAAGCGGCTCGTCGACGCCATCTGCGGCGTGCGGGACTCCAGCACACCAGGCCGCCTGACTTGCAGCGATGGATATACGGTCCGAACCTAGGTCCCTCTTGGACTTCATGGAGGAAACGCAGCTACACAGTTTTGTGTAATATATATTGATGCCGTAGGGCGAACTCGCGCAATAAAAAAAATGCTTAATTAGGCGCCTGCAGATTACCTGCAATACATATTCGGGGAAGCCGGCGGTTTTTAGCCTTAGTATCTGCTCCCTGAAGCTCTCCTGTGCCAAATGATGACACGACCTGGTGACTGCGGATTTTAGACTAGAAAGGGCTACTCCGTTTTTATCACCTTGGAATGAAAGGAGCGATAGCTCAGGAGGGGCTTATTAGAGCGAGGATCGTACATAAAACATTTATGTTCGGCCGAAAAATGTAGCGTACGGTCCAGAAACTGCAGGGTGTTTTCAACCGGTACCTCACAGGTGAATTTTAACCCTCCGACTTTTG
Organism: Rhipicephalus appendiculatus; assembly: GCA_030522465.1. Taxonomy (NCBI): domain Eukaryota; kingdom Metazoa; phylum Arthropoda; class Arachnida; order Ixodida; family Ixodidae; genus Rhipicephalus; species Rhipicephalus appendiculatus. The sequence goes on from JALIZH010000193.1 coordinate 25,551, forward strand.
CCTCAAAGGCTCCTAAAACACCCCGTACGAACGTATTTATTTCAACATTACTGCCCAGTACCAAAAGGTCATCTACATAACTAAATACCTTAGTGACAACCCTCTGCAGATCTATCAGCAAATCACGGTCCATTCTACGGAAAAAGACTGCTGCAGGACGAGCAAGCACACGAACATGCAATGTTAAGCACAGGGTCAATTTTGTTCAATGTGCGTCTAATCTTGTTTATTGTATTCCTTTAACATGTCGCCGAGCGTATCTGGGGCAGACAGGTCGCTGCCTAAACATACGCCTAAGGGAGCACCTCGCGTCTATAAACGGAAGGCCGTTGACGCATTTGGCGATGCATTGTGCGCAGTCTGGATGACAAGCACGCTTTTCAGATACACTTATTCTGTTCAGGCACCGTGATCGCACCACACGAGAGCTTGAGGAAGCATATCACATCCACGTCAGGGGGTCATCATGTATCAGCCACCCGTCATTAACGATTTCAGAAAAAAAAAGTGTCGCTTATGAAAGAAAGGGGTAGCAGCAGATACGGCGCGATAGCTCCGGACATTGCACCTACAACAGTGCGCATGGGCAACGGGTGACATTATCGGTATATATGTTTTCCTTTGCTGAATAAAGCCTTCAGTTGATAGTAGCGCTGGTGTTGTTCCCTCTCTTTGTACGTGTGTTAGTCTGCGCAAATTACTACGACGGTACAGAATACTTTGCCACACAAAGAAACGTCAGCAGTGCAAACACCAACCGGGCACAGCGTGTCACCACTAACGCTATGAAACGTCGATGTATTGTTCTAGTGAAACGTAACTTTTTGTCCGAGCAGAGCTTTGAAACTAAGGTTCATCACCGAAATCGTTGCCGCAGTATCCACAAGAGCCATAGTAGGCACACCATCAACAAACACATGAACTTTGTTTTTTGGCATGAAGGCTGTCGGAGGTATATCCTTTGGCAGCGTACAGTATCCAGTGACCTCACCCCCATCGGCCGCACTACCTAGTTTTCCGGAGGTGGCAATGGGAGGCGACGCCGTGCCGACGGAGACCGCGGAGCACGCGGGGCAGGCGGAGGCGTTAAGCTGCGGTCAGAGGCTGTCGACGGGTTCCGAAAGTTACCTTGATGGAGTCGACGACTAGCAGGTAGACGTGTTGGCCACGACGTGGTGAAGTGCCCCGAACTAATCCGGTAGGATGCTGGTGAGGGCTCTTGCCGGAGCGGTCGTCGACGGTCGCAAAACCTGGAGATGTGACCTGGGAGACCACAGCTGTAGCACACGCCAGGAAGAGACCGAAATGCGCGATGCTGCTGAAACCCCTCAGTTCCGTCGGAAACACTGGATATCCGTCCTGATCATCGTGGTTTCTGTATACCCTCGGCGTTGAATACGTGGGGTGGAAGCGTGGCGTCGGGTTAGTGGGTCTAATCCATAGTGAAGGAGCAACAGTATTCGTGAGCGAGAGTACTACATGTGACAGCTGAGCTGCTGAGCCCCAGTCGTTAAGTTTGCTCACCCTTTTGTACTGCTTTAGCCTCTCGTCAACGTCCTCAGCGGCAGTCCCGGCAAAGCAGGGTGGCTCCTTGTAGAGTTGGGATGGGGCCGCTGACCTCGGTGTTTGAGTTCCCGGCAGCATGTCTCCTGTAGAGGCTGGTGGAAGTCCCGCAACGCGACGACTCCGACGGGGTCAAAGTGTAGTGATTCACTTCGGAATCACTACACTTCCGTTCGGTGCTTACGTACACAGCGCCTCCACCACTCTGTTACGGAGTTTGTAAGAGAGGTTTATTCACAATGAGCTGGACGGCGAGTGTCAGCCAGTACTGCACGTCGTTCTTCTTTTCCTTTCTGCTCCGTTGTTGTTGTCGCTGCTGCTCCTTCACTATAGATTAGACCCACTAACAATATATATAATGGCCCACACACCATCACTGTCACGAGAGCCATCACCAAGAGCACAGAGTAGCTGCTTACCAATGGCTAGGTAAGTGGTGGGCGGAAGCAAAGAATAACACGCACCACCTGTGGTATCTGTCACCTAGGTTGACGCCATCGCTTGATCTTGAAAAGCGAGGTTAAGGGCATGGAAGCTTGCCCACTGTTAAATGTTCTCGTGCTTTGTTGATGCTGATAGTAAGAGCGGCCGTCGTTCCGGGAAATATTTTTCTCGTTTCATGCGTTCATTATTTCGCGCGATAGTGGTTACGGGCGGCGGCGGACAACTACCGCACTACCACTACCCCACTGCCACTGCCCCGCTGCCAGTATGTGAGGAGTATGAAAGCTAGTAACACAACTGCCACTTGGTTATGTGCGCCATTTAGACGCACGCTTACCAGGTGGAAGTAGCCAACGCTTGGCATGGTAGCGCGATCTAGAAGAAAGTATAGGTGCGAAGCTTGAAAGGAAAAGGAAGCATCGTGAGCGATATTCAGATCTTGTAATAAAAATATACCTGCTGATTTGAAGTATCGCATTTGTCCAGGCTTAGCCTTATGAAGGGCTCATATCGCATTTGTCCAGGCTTAGCCTTACCTAATACAATGATTGTCCTCATAGCCGTCCTCCTAAGCCACAGAACACCAACAGCTGCAGGGAGTACGATATTTGAATAGACTGACCAAATTTTAACAATGATACCAACATCCACAGAACGCAATGAAATTTCTAAATACACGCTTTTGCAGTACTCTACACAAAGCTCAGCAATGCAACGACTAATTCTAACAGTTTCACATAAGTGCAGTCTTTCCCGTTAAGCCGTAAACGTATAATATTTTCGATGTAAGCACCGTATCAATATTGCCGAAGAACTAATGAGTCATTGATTGCTGATATCACACTGATTGCTCCCATTCGCTCTAGTTCTTTGGGATGAACGTAGTTTTCAGGGTGGACAATATTCGGTCTCTGAAATTGAGCTGTTAGACGGTAATGGTGAAGATTTAAAAAGCTGCGCAATTCTGCGAGAGATTTCAGTGCGAGAACTTTCAAGAAGACGGTTAATTGAGGCAATGTTCAATATTAGTGTGTAGATGGAAATATCTGAAATTAAAATAAAACACTCACTTTTCAAGCAGAAATATTTTCTTGCTGCGTACAGGTAGTTGAACACAGGAAGTTTTCTCTTTGGCTTGATTAATCGTAGTGTTCGATCGGTTGTACAGTATTCTTTCCTTAAGCCTGCTTCCTCTCGAGGATCAGTTATGTCAAGCTTTTCTTTCATCCTACTCAAAAATAGCTACGCCGGAAATTTGTACAATACTCAGAGCAAGCTCATGGGCTGTGATCCTTGAAAAGTTTTACGTCGCTCTCCTTAGTTATTGTTGGATGTGTTGCTTTTTTTTCAACTTACTGATGCAGTCTAAGATCCAAGACATTCCGTATAGCTTCTCGCAAGCTTCTTTAATATAGTATTCCCTTAATCCTTGATTAAAGAAGCTGTTATGCTGTTTCCTCCTGTCGTTTTTGCAGAGGACATGCCTTGTACGCTCATTGAAACCCTGTCATACTCAGACAAGGAACTGCAGCGTCATTTTAGATGCGAAGCATCTTTTTGACTAGGCTGTGTAACGCTGTCCCTCCCTCCGTGCGTACGGATGAACGCGCCGCAACACTCCCCTCGACGCAGGTGTTGGAGCGGTGCCAAGTAGGTCGCGCCGCAGCAGCGCGCACTGCGAGGGGAGCGGGACGTCACTCTCTCCCTCGCCTGCCGCGCGCTCGCCTCGAGCGCTGTCTCGAGGAGACGCTGACTGATTGTGGCGAGGCGTGTCGACCCGCGCCTCTTATAGTCGCGGGAGACTTCAACGTTGACGTTAGCGGAGGAGGAGGAGAATGGCTCGTCGATTACATGCGTGACGTGCACTCGCTGAAGTGCGTGTCGGCGGAACGAAAACTACCCACCCCGATAAGGGGAACGTGCATCGATCTGGTCTTTGCCAACTTCGACGTCGAATGTCTGCAGGAACCTCTCAGCGTGCACTTCACCGATCACAAGGCCGTGGTAGTCAAGGCGAAACGCGCGCCAGCTCCGGTCCAGAGCCCGTGTCCACTCTGAAGAAACGACAAGACCTACGCCAGCCATCGCTTCAAACGAATCTTCCAGCGCTCACTGCATCACCCGCGTTAGCGCCGTTCAACCCGTGACGCCACTCGTGCGCAACGCTGCTGCTTCGCATCCCATCAGGGTTCCCTTTGGGAAGATGGTGTAAATTTTTTTGGTTTTGCATTAGCTTAAAGTTAGATGGCTTATCTGCAAGCTGCAAAGTTAAAAATACATCTCTTGCCAAAGACACCTTCACAATGTCTTTGTTATTCTCAACAACATTGCACTGCCTACCTTTCAATGTATTCATTTTGGTGCTTCCTATACATTGCCTCTTTTTCAGTTCCGGCGATAAGTTGTCCTTTTAAGAATGTCTTTATCCCCGTCTCACCATAATTTTCGCGCTCCGTGTCCGCCCGGCGCTGTCTACTGCACACGCCTTTCTGTTGCCGCTGGCGCAGCAGACGGACATGCGGGTGGTATCGCATGGGTTTCGCGCCGCCTCCGACAGATGGCGCGACCACGCCAACCCGGAAATGTTTAAGTACGCGTAGTTTGTCAACAAAAGTAATCATCCAGAAGCTAGTCATATACAGCTACGCTGTTAAAGAATGTGGGAGCGACCATTTTTTTATAATGCTCAATAGGATGAAACAATGAATTTTCTCCACAGGAAAACTCGGTCCAATGTTGGCGCACCCCGCCTTGAGAAAACTGCGAACTCTTTTGTCATTGAACGTGCGTCGGGATGTTCGCCGTACCGGTAATTTATGTGGTTCATCATTTTACGGCGTTTCTGATTTATGCCACTTATTGAACGACGTGGCCTGTGACAGAACGATGAGTGTCGTTCATATTCCCATTTTTATAACACTGGAGCGGTTTACGGGCTGGCCATGTCCGCACGTGGAGTGCGCAGCTGGTACTCCCACAGGTTCCCCGATGGGACGAGAGATAGAGCCACCATCTCGCAAAGGTAGCGTTCGATAGGGGCGTGCTGGGTTAAGCGAGCCAAAGAGTGCGCGCCAGGTGGTGGGAGAGGACAATACCTATACAAGATAGAGCGCTTGCTTCCGACATCCTTTCCATGTATTTTTTGTTCCAACAGGAGATATACATGCTCGCTGGTGCCACTGCGTCTACATCCGCCTTGCAAACACCCTCTCGAACAGCTGCGCGCGCGTGCCGGCGAAGCACACGAAGATCGCGAAAAGAATAACAGAAACACGAGAAATGCACAAGACAAACACAGGAGAACCCACAGCTGCAACGTTTCTTCAGATCTCACGGGCGTGGAACTTCGTTTACTTTTTAACAGTGGAGCTCTCTAAGCTGCAAAAGTGGGCGCATGTGCGCCATAGAAAGCGCTTATGTGTCAAGCCGCTCCTAGCATATGGCATAGCCACGTATAGTAAAACATAGCAAGCGGGTAGAAAAAAAGGGAAGTGCACGGAGCAGGAATGATGTGAAGGGAGGATAAAGGAAAGGGGGAGCGGAGACGGTAGAACATGGTATAGTCTTCTATAGTTTCGCAAGGGTATCGGCAAGCTAATTAAGGGTGATGAAGAGACAACAGAGAAGGCGAGAGGGCAAACCATAGAATAATCATGTGCAGTATAGCGTAGCAAGAGGTCGAAAAAAGAGAAGTGAGGGTGAACAGAAGTGATGTTAGCGTTAGAAGGAGGGAACGAAGCAGAGAGGGCAATATAGTAGTTAAAAGAATGGTGAAAAATTATTTTGTAGAAAAACAAAAATAAAGGCAAAAGACGAGTAAAGAAAGAAAATCTGCGTTCGCCAGGTGGTGGCGCTTTCTTGAGAGCTCAGCTGTATAAGGGGCATGCGCTTCTTCAGCCGTTTTTTTTTTTTTTCATCTTGCTTTCG